>JAYESA010000035.1:1050000-1284303 GCA_036927795.1 Iris macrosiphon | reverse complement strand
CCAATTATTATTACTGGTAAAACAAGATGAAGTTTCTTTTGTTCATCAAAAAGCTGCATCTACCAATATTTACGTCAAAGAAGGCTATTGATAAATACAATAAGGATTGGACGATCAAGCACGTACATGTATGTAGGTTCATTAAACAATTTGTAGATGAGAATGTGTACAACCATATCATGAACATTGATCAAGCCAAGACATTTTGGTAAAAACTCAAATCTTTGTATGCCAAGAAGACCAGAGTTTAAAAAAAAAAAGGATCGTGATCCGACAAATGATGAATCTGAGGTACAATGATAGTACGTCGATTACGGATCACTCAATGACTTCCATAACGTGGTTGTCAATTGTCATCTATAGGAGTCAAATTTGACGGCGAAGTGCAAGGACTTTTGTTTATGGGTACATTATCGGACTCGTAGGAAGGCATTGTGAGTGTGGAGTTCGCCAAGAATAGGGTACTGAACAGGGTGCGGAGGAAATCCTTAGGCACATCTGTAAACCCCCTCACCCAACTTTATGTATACTTAGCTTAGTGTGAGATTATGGTTGATTTAGAGTTTATTAGGACTAGAAATTGAGTTTAATATCACTTATTCAATTTTGTTACACTTGTTGTACCTTACCGTTGCTTCAATATTTGGAATACTACACTAACATTTGCCTTCTAACAAATTTTACACCATTGACCTAGACAAGCCAATCTTCAATCATGACCTTTATGTCACTCACAAATACTCCCTTGTGCTCTATTTTAATCGCACAACATTCATCACACAATTTTTAATTCAAACCTAAGCTTGCACTTATGTCCATTCTAATCGAAATTGGAAACATAATTTCGATCCGGTTCTTGCAACCAACTATATAACCATGACCTACACTCAGCCTACAACATCCATGACATTTGTGTCACACCAAAATAGACTTCTACATACTTTCAATTCATTGACAATCATAATGACACAATTTATAGTCATATTGAGCAACCGGCTTAACCTAGCCCAAATCTAGTCCAAACATCCAACCCAAACCCTCACACACCCTCACATGGCTCATATAAAACACCATACATTATCTCCTCCCTACAAAACACCAAACACCATATTCATGACCAAAAACCCACTTTTAAACCCACTGGATAATAAAATTCAGCTCATACCTATTAGGGAATGAACCCTTCACCTCACCCTTCATTTCACCTATTAAATACCACCCAAAAATGGCTAAGCAAACATGTGGGCTGACTTGACCCTCTCTTCCCTCCTTAAACACTCCTTCATCTCCCTCAATCACATGGATAACCTAGTCTTTGAGTCTAACACTCAACCCTCACATCACATTTAACTCTCTCACACACCCACACACTTCCATCAACCAAGTATGTCTTATTCGGTTTTAGTTCCGAGCACAAAAATACCAATGTTATGATCCCTTGGCTCGTCGTCTTCGTATATCTCGACATGTCACATTTCTAGATGACTCCTTATTTCATTGTTCCACCTCTAGATGTTCATTTTTGTTTTCCCAGTTTCATCGTCTAGTGTTTCCATTGAGCCTATTCCTTTACTTCCCTCTTCTAGTACAGCTCCTACTAAGCCTCCGTCGTTGCCTTATGAGTATTCTTCACATATTCCATCAGCCTCCGCTACACCATCTACGCCTCTACCATAACTTCTATGCCAGTCCCAACGTACTCATCGACCTCCTACTCGTTTTATTTCGACTGTACTGGTCCATTGGATCAGTTTGGTTTTGCTACCAAAGTTTCATATTTTTCATAGTCCAATTCCTTCCTTACTATTATCCATACTACAAGAGAATCTAGTTCCTATCAAGAGGCTGTTCAATATCCTGAGTGACAGGAGGCTATGGCAGAGGAGTTTCGAATATTTCAGCAAACATGCACTTGGAATGTCGTTCCAATCCCAGACGGGATCCAGCCTGTTAGTTGCAAGTGGGTCTTCAAGGTCAAGTATCGACCTGACGGGTCCATTAAACAATACAAGGCTCGCCTTGTTGCCAGAAATTTTACACAGAAGCATGAGATTGACTATGATAAGACATTTTCCCCCTACGCTCAGATAACCACAATTCATCCAATACTAGATGTTGTTGTTCGTTGTTGGACACTCTATCAGATTAGATGTAAAAAAATCTCTTTCTTTACGGTTCTTTATCCGACGTTGTCGATGTGCAGCCCCCTCCAGGTCTTTCTACTTGATAAGGACATGTTTGTCGTCTTTGTCGTGCTATCTATGGTCTCAAGCAAACTCCTCGAGCTTGGTTTGAGTGTTTCGGAAGTGCTATTTGTGAGACAAACTTTTAGCAGTATTCTCAGAATCATTCTCTGTTTTTGCCATCGTCACTGCAGGGGCGAGTTCTTCTCTTACTCTATATGGATGACATAATTTTGACTGACGATGATTCAACAAAGATTGCAGTTATTCAGAGGCACCTTCATCAGCAGTTTCAGATGGACCTTGGTTATCTTCGCTAGTTTCTTGGACTTGAGATTGCACAAAGTGACAGAGAGATATTTGTATCTCAGCAGAAGTATACTTTAGATATTATTGTGTCTGTAGGTCTATCAGATATTCGGACAGTTGATACTCCTTTGGAGCTTCATGTGAAGCTTCGCCCCACAGATAGTGAGTCTCTCAAAGATCATACTCGCTACAGACGGCTAGTGGATCAACTTGTGTAACTTTATTTGACCAGGCCAGATATTTCTTATATAGTTAGTGTTGTTATCCAATTCGTTTTTGGACCTCGATCAGCTCACAATATGGTGCTTTACTCCGGATTCTCCGATATCTTCAGGGCTCCATTACGCGCTCATTATTCATGTCTTCTACATTTATTCTGCAACTTCGAGCATTTTCTGATGCAAATTGGACAGGAGATCCGGCCACTACATAATCTACTACAAGATTCTGTTTGTTTCTTGGTGATTGATTAATTTTATGGCAAAGTAAGAAACAAACCGTTGTTGCATGTTTCTTACTGAAGCAAAGTACAGAACTATGGCTGCCAGCATCAAGAAGATCGTTCATGTACGAAGACTGGTCTCTAATATGGGCATTGCTGCTACATTACCTACGCCACTTCACTGTGATAACACGTTTTCTATACATATTGCAAACAATCTAATTTTTCATGAATGGACAAAGCATATTAAGATTGATTGTCATTTTATCCTTAAGCATTTTTTGGCAAACACTATTTCTCTACCACATATGATCTTCGTTGATCAACTGGCAGATTTTTTTACAAAGTCACACCCCACACGATTATTTCAGTTTCAATTGGACAAACTCATATTATTTGACCCATCATGAGTTTAAAGGGGGTGTTAAGTTATAATTAGATTTAGAATTAGGATTAGATTCAAGTCTGTTTACGTGTCTCATATCCGAATACAGATTTCTTCTCCTATGCAAAAACGGATTCCTTGTCATATACAGATATTTATCCGTTCTCCATCTATATATATTCATAGTTGTATGACTTTTTTATATCATCCATTAATAAAATCAATATTTTTTATTTGTTTCACAAGCAAGCAACAAAAAGTCGAACAAAAAATGGAGTGAAATTACCCTCCAAAACAAAAGATTTAAAATATCTTCAAATTCAATGTTCTGTAAGGAATTGTTCCCCCTTTATCCAACATGACCTCCAACTCAACAATTGTCACGAAACCTTAGTTCATTAGACCAAAGTCCTGAAATGTGACCTTAATAAAGAATTTGACATCAGTCGTTTCAAACTTGGGGCAAAGGGTAGTAGCACGAGAGGTCGTTAATTCCATATTTACCAATAATGTTTGCACTAACATTCAGAAGAACCATTAACATTTAACACGCTCAATGTTTAATCAAGATTACACTTTAGGACTCTGATTTAATGGATTTAGAAAAATTGTTAATTACCAACATGGCGATGAAGTAGAATGTTGGACAAAAATTGGAGGAAAATTACCCTCGTAAATTTGGGACGAAAAAAATACCCAAATTCATTTTGTTAGGAACCTTTTCCTTTCATAGTTCAACGTTAGACTGAAGTCTTAAATGTAGCCTTAATTAAGCATTAATAAATAAAGTGGACTTTTAAAACGTGGTTAGATAAGAGTCCTCAAATATAACCTTGAATTAACATTAAATGATCAATCTAAAACAATTTGAACATCGGAAATGAAGAAAAAAAAAAAACCATTTAGAGGGAATTTATTCAACTTTTTAGTTCAAATGAAACCCTAGCTCCATTGGACCAGAGTCCTCATATGTAACCTTAATAAAACATTAAATTGCAACTAAATCAAGAATTATACATACACAGAACAATTCCAACAAATTCAAACAACAACAAGAACTAGTAGGTCATCAATTTTCACATAATTCTCACAGATTTTCCACTAATTTAAGTTCTAATTTAAAGGATTTCTACTGGAATATGATCAAATTTGCAAGAAATTGTGGAAAATTTTGGTTACCTCTGCAAATTGGAGACGTTTTTTTTTTTAAACCCGCTGTCAGTGAGGAAAAAGCTGAAAATAAGAATTTTGGATCCAGTATTTATAGGAGACAGTAAAGTCCTACTTATGAATAGTAGTTATAGGAGACGCTGAAAATTTGGTTACCTCTACAAATTGGAAACGTTTTTCGACTCTCGCTGTCAGTGAGAAGATGCTGAAAATAAGAATTTTGGATCCAGTATTTATAGGAGAGTAAAGTCCTACTCAAAACGCCTCAAAAATAAACTGTATAAACTGTTTATAAATTTTTCATCATTTATTTAAAAAAATTAATCTTTCCAAAAAAATAATATTTCATAATATAATGAGGTTCAAAACGACTTAAAAGTGAACCGTCTAAGCTGCATGTATATCATCATTAATTAATTATTTTTTAAAATTAATATTACGTAAAAATTATTTTAAAAAGTTAAATTTATTATAAATAATACTACAAGAATTCGAACTCAGCCAACCAGAGAAAATACATTCCACCTTAACCACATGAGTTAGAAAAAATATTTATTTATAATTAGATAATATTACATAGCTAACTGTTTCAAGACTCTTTATGAAAAGTAAAAATATATCGATAACTAATTATAATTAAAATATAATCAAATATATATCAAATTATAATAAATATATATAATAAATCTTAATTTAAATATTTAAACAATTTTATATTAATTTATAAGAAAAAAATTATTTTATGTGCAACGCACGTTAATTTACTAGTAATATGTAAAAAAATGTTGAAATAGGTAACGTCATAGGGAATCGAACTTGACAGAATGTCTCATACCTTAACCACACGAACTAAAAGGATGTTTGACTATGATTATATAATATTATGTAGTTAAACAATTAGTTATATTTTATCTATTTTTAATTTCTAATTACGTGAGGATATACGTACAGCTTAGAAGGCTAGCATTTTCAAAAAAAAATAGACAAATGTAAAAATATATCTATAACAAATTATAATTAAAATTTATTTAAAAATTTAAACTATTTTGCAATAATATTAGAAAATTTTCTTTTACGCGCAATGCACGTGCATTTACTAGCATGAATAGTATTCGGGTCCATTTTGTTTGGAAGTTTTTCTCTATATTTATTTCATGCAATAATTTATTGCAATTTTTTTTGGAATATTGTTAGCTTGGCATAAAATTCCAAAATAAGTAGTTTCTTAAAGGGTTATTTGTATTTACCTCAAAATCCTAATTGTTAATTCTATTATCTACCATTTTTTCTAAAATTACTACTACCTTCGATTCCTTCATAATATGTTATTTATAATTGTATTTACCCTTCCCAAAAAATCTAACTTTTAAGAATTGGGAGGTAGTAGTATTTTTAAAAAAAAATGGGAAAAAAAAAGGGGAGTAATAGGATTAACAATTAGGATGGGGGAGGAGGCTGTAAATACAAATAACTATTTCTTAAATTACAACAATAAATGTTAATTACATAAGACAGTTTTACAATTACTATAAAAAATAGTATTACAGTTAAAAAAATATTTTTTATTGATGTAAGTCCTTAAGACCTAAATAAAGGAAATTAATTTTTTTACTATTTCCTTCCCTTTGATAAATTACAATTTTTTGAAAATTTGGTAGGAAATTTGAATCCTTATGGTGGAAAAGTAAATCTTTGGGGTGACTGGAGGAACAATTTCTCCCATATTTTTTTTTTGGGAATTTTTTTTTTTTCATACTACTTTTCTATCGTATCCATACATAAAAAATAAATAACTTTTATTTTTCAATACATTTATTCAGTAAACTAGCAATCCACACGTGGCCTAAAAGTTTGTTGTAGCTGCACCATTCAGACTGTCGTCCTATCTGCTACCACCTACAATCAACGATGAAAGTTTTATTATTATTATTCTATGGACTTCCTTTCATTTCAAGTAATCACGTTAAAGATATTTCATAATTTGGCTAATATTTTTTTTACCTACTACTACTACTACTACTACTACTAATAATAATCTTATATACAATAGAAAAACTTAATACAACTTTCGTGTTCCAAAAATATTCTTTTTCAATCTTTTATATATATATATATATATATATATATATATATATATAAACTAAAAGTAAAATATATAAATTACACATATTGCCACTAATAATTACATACTTCCTACAACAATAACAATAAATGTTTATCATCCAAAAAATAAATTTATTTTAAAATATTTTATACTATTTTTAAAATAGATTGTTATGCAAGTACACATTTAATAAATAAATAAATAAAACACGAAAAGAGCAAAAACAACAATATTGTTTGGTTACAAGAAATCATACGTTAGTTATGTCCCGAATCATACGTGTTATGAAAAACAAAGAGTTATTTGTATTTATCCTTCAAATTGATAATGATATCTTTTAGTTTATTATGAATTTGGATACCTCTACAAATTGGATTTGTGTGTGTGTGGATGGATGGGTGGAGAGAGAAATACAAATAACTAAAAAAAAAAAAAACTATAAAAAGAAAATTTCGTGCATTTTATTTATTTAGTTCCATATACTGAAGTACTTAACTCTCGTCACTAAACAATAAGTACATTCCTTCAACGTGGTGTTACAACATCTTTATATATCTAATTTGGGCTAAGTAGTGTTTAGATTCTGAATTTTATTAAATTTTGACATGTCCAATTAAAAAGTTTGGATCCTGAATTTTTTAATTTTTAACTTTTTTTTCAATTATACCTCCGGTCAAATGCAAGACAATAGAACTTTTCTATATAGGCTCCGGAGTGTATAATGGAAAAAAATAAAAAAACCAAGATTAAAAATACAGGGTTTAAATTTTCTAATTGAACATCTTAGGACCTAAACTCAAAGCTAGTATAAAATATAGAGTCTAAACACTAATTAGCCCTCTAATTATCCTTGTGCCGAATTAATTTAGTCAGAGCGATGCCTTCGGTTTGACGACGGCTGCAGACTCTTCCCTCTCTTCCTGTGGAAATTTTTGCAAGAAATTGTGGGCAATTTTGGTTCTCTCTGCAAATTGGAGACATTTTTTTTTGACCCGGTGTCAGCGAGGAAGACGCGGGAATTGAGAATTTTGGACTGAGTATTTTATTGGAGACTGAAAAGTCCTACTTATGAATAGGATGCTTATGAATAGGATGCGGGTTGGGTTGTATAGAACCCACTTTCGGACTCATTTAGTTTGGGAGGTTTCCTATATATTTATTTCATGCAGTAATTTATTACAATTTTTTTTTTAATTTGGTTAGTTTGGCATAATATCCCAAAATAAAGGTTAATTTAAAAGGCACATCCAAACTTACTCAGGACAACTTTTTATTTTTTTTTATTAACATGTTTGTTATCGAAATTTTTTATTCTGGGCTGTCCAAAAAAAATTTAGGACTGTCAAAGAAAGGACTGTCAAATTTTTTCACAGACCTCACCCCAAAAAAGACTGTCAAAATTGTTGACAGTCCTTCTAAAAGGAAAGACTGTCAAATTTTTGGACAGTCTGCCTATCTTTAGAACTGTCAAAACTTTTGACGGTCTTTGAAGAAGACGACTGGACAGCGGCGTAGGCGAGCAGCAGAGCAGCGACGACGGCGAGAGCAGCGGCGGCGAGTGAGCGCCGCCGCCTCCTCCTCCTCCTCCTCCTCCTCCTCCTCCTCTTACCTCCGCCGCCTCCTCCTACCTTCGGTTAGGATTAGGGTTAGGATTTGGGGTGGAAGAGAAGGGGGTGGACAACCCAAAGTAATTCTTTGATTGTCCTGAATAAAATTTGCAAATGTTTGAACTACTATTAAGTAATGGATTGTCCTGAGCAAAATGGATGTTCCTTTAGAAATATCCAAAATAAACTAAAAGTAGTTTCTTAAATTAAAACAATAAATGTTAATTATATAACACAGTTTTACCACTACTGTAAAAACACTATGACACAATTAAAAAAACATTTTTATTGATGTGAGTCCTTACAAGTTTGTTGTAGCTGCAACATTCTGATTGTCGTTCTAACTGCAACCACCTACATTTATAGTAAAAAGTTTTTTTTTAATTTTGTTGTTATTTTTACTAGTATATATGCACGTGCGTTGCACGTATTTATTATTAGGAAGATTAAAACACACTTGTAGTCAAAATTTTGTTTATTTTTTAATGAATGAATGATGCTTAACAAAGTCCACTTTTCAAAGACTTCTTTTTAGATAGTCAATGTATTTAAGAACTGTTGTAATTAGGAATACCAAAGGACAACTCTTGTATTTGTCCAGATGCCCCTATTAATTTTACAGAAAATTTATTGTACCAAAATTAAATTTAATAAAATTAGTTGTAAGAAAACAAGTTTGCAAAAATTTGAAAGAGGGATACGTTCCGCCATCGCAGATGGCAAAAAAAGTAAAAAAATTTACATGGGACGACGCGTAGCCAAGGAGACAGGGGGACCCACAAGAAATTAGTTTTTTCGCCAACTGGGTTGGCGGAAAGTAGGTAGGCCGGTTGGCGGTTGGTGGTTGGCGCGGGGGGGGGGGGGGGGGAAGGGATTGTTGGTTTGGTTTGTTTTTTTTTTTAAATTATTTTTATCTGGTTGATTTTTTTTCATCTTGATTTTTTTAGTTCTATTTTGGTTTTGTTTTGATTTAGTTTTATTTTAAAATTTCTTGGTTTGGTTGGCGGTTTTGTTTTGATTTAGTTCTAGCAAATTCAAAATAAAAACAATCCACCAACTTCGTTGGCGGAAAACATACATAGAACATACGTGGGAGCAAACGTGGAGGAGCGGGACCCAGCGGTGGGACCGCATCCGATGGACCGCATCCGATTTTAAAGAGATGCAAAACATGTGCATAATAAAACATGTTAGTACAAGATTTTCATTCTTTGCCTCTAGTCATCCTGTCATAATACCTACGAGGCCTTGGCCTAAGACCAAGTATATTTCTTCTTTCTACTGTATCCTCGGGTCTCTCCCCTGGCAATGGTTTCCATGGGTCAAATTCATCAGTCTCCTGTGTCTGCACCGACGCTGTTGGAGTCACAAATAACTAAGTAGCTGTATCAAACTGTGGTGCATCAAATATGGAAGTGGCCATCTACATGTAATAATCCCAACGTCACCACCAGGCTGTGACGTTCCCTCGCCCGCCCAGTGATAAGTGCCTCTGCACTCCCTCTACTACGGTTTAAACATGGTGGCTCATCTGGAATGCCTTGTTTCACCTAGAATTGTCGCAGAACACGATCAGCTGGATGATACATGATTTCACAGTGGAATATTATGAAAAACGTATGAACACTAAGGTCATAGGCTGTTGTTTGTATTTCAGTAGGATTTTGCTCAAGCCGGTACGGTTGGTATGTCACCTATTTTATGTAAATAAAATTATAAGATAATGGTCATAATAGCTTTATAAAATAATAATAATATAGATATTTTACCTCGTTATACTTCAGTGTATCAAATTGGAACCAGTATAAAGATATAACCGCCTGTTCGCAGTGTACTGGATCTGCTGCATCCGTAGTCCACCGTAAAGCTGACGGGAAGACAACTTCGTCGGTATGAATGCGGGAGACTGGCCTACCAATATGAAAGTGCTCGTAGGACCAAACATAGAAAATATGAGCATATGATATAAGTGCACATATTTTTAATGTAAATGGAATTAAGTAAAACTTTTATATCTGTATTAATGTCATGCAACTACTTAAAATTTATCTTCGTTTCATTCACGTCGAGAAACTGTAAAATCTGTCATTGAACTATATAAATATGCCAACACTAACGCTCCCCAAGCGTGGCGCGTAGGTTCGGCTAGGTCTACCAAAAAAGTTAGAAAACACAAATCAACTAAATATGATGAATCTGGAAACAACATTTCGTTTATTAAACCTAGTAAGTAGGCTATGGTGCAAGCATTGACCTGAACAGATGATAAAAAAATGATATACGTTAAATTAAATTAAAAATATATTATGTAAATAATAATATTTAGTTGTGAAAAATGTCACACAGAGATAACTTGATCACCAATGCGATCTAGGTGCAAAAAGTTGTGACGGAGCCACGTAAACGTCACAAAATTATTACCAGTTAATCTTGGCACCTCCACACCTAGGTACTCCCTAATCATAGTCTTAGCGGAAATTAATTTATCAAATATTATAGGTTCATCCGTAATAGGTAAACCTAAAATATTTGTCACATCTGCTAGAATAATACTCATCTCTTTGAATGGTAGTCGAAAGGTATTTCGTCCGGGCCACCGACGCTCAACTAAACTGAAGATTAAGTCTCTATCGTGTTGCAGAAAATGTATCTTGTCAACATAATAAAAGTCAAATAATTCCAACAGTGCCACTTGGTGGTCGCTCAACCTCCAATACCCAAGTCTGCTTTCGTGACGCCACGAGACATGCTCTCGACACCGTTCACCATTATTATAATTATATTTCTATATATAAAAAACATAGACGATGTTATTACTAGACATGTACAAAATATCAGTAATATTAATTTACACAATTAACTTGTATTGTACCTTCCCATAAAATACCAAACTAGATATATGTTTCACACGTTGTTGGATTATCAAATATATAGTAGGCCCTCCAGGAATACGTCCGTCGTTTTGGCTGTCCATCTGTAAAATAATGGTTGTAAAAATACATATTTTTAGGATCAAGATTACAATTTAGATTATCCTACTTATCAAGGATACATTAGGCTTGGTGACACTAGTATCATAACATTTGAAGAGCAACAACTAACATGAAATTATTGTATATATAAAGGAGCGTATATGAATGAGAATAGAATAGAGACTTTCAACATGAAGAATTATGTACGCTCACAATAACTGTTGTGTCCACTTGCAAAGAGGAGAGAAAGAAGGTTGCTCGGATTGCTATTGTATGCACTGAAGCAATGCGAATACGTTCTCTCACTTCTTACTACTCTCTGTTGTTCTTCTTCTTCTTCTTCATCTTCTAATAACTCACACCTTTCCCCCTCCTCTCCTTTACTTCACTCATTTATCCTACCTCTCTCTCTTTGTTTTTACTCTCCCAACATCTCTCTTCTTCTTTACTTTTCTTCTTTACTTTTCTTCTTTACATCACTTCATGTCACTTCTTCTTTACTTTTCTTCTTTACCTCACTTCATGTCACTTTGTCTTTACTCTCACGACATGTCTCTTCTTCTTTACTTCACTTCATGTCTCTTCTTCTTTACTATCTTCTTTACTTTAAACCCGGACCCAATTCCATAGACCTAGTCACAAATAAAAACCAAAGCAAATCCATCTTCTTTACTTGGTTGTGTTTTTACTCCAAACCTGGACCCAAAGTCAAACCAAAATCCAAAACAAAACTAAATAAAAAACAAAAAAAATCCAAAACAAAACAAAATAAAAAAGCTAATATATACATCCTTAAAATAGTTTTTTAGCTAAATAAAAAAACTAATATTTATATCCTAAAAAATATCAAACCGTTTCTTTTTAAAAAAAATTCCAAATTATTTTGTTGCAATTAATTTATTTAAAATTTATTTCGTTAAAGTAAATTTTCTGAAACCAAAATTCAAAACTAAACAAAAAAAAAAAAACTAAATAGAAAAAACCAAAATCCAAAACAAAACTAAAAAAAAACTAAATAAAAAAATAAAAACATAACTAAATAAAATAGAACTTATAAAACAAACGAAACCAAACCAAACCACTCCTCACCCTACCCGCGGGCCCCACTTCCCATTTTTGCCAACTCGGTTGGCGGAAAAAAACTACTCCTATCCCGTGGGACCCACTCCTAGCTCGTGATTCTTACATATCTGTTTTTTGCCAACGCAGTTGGCGGACTGTTTCTTTATTTCAAATTTGGTTAAACTTATTTTATTTGCATTAATTTAATATAAATTAATTTTGCTACAGTAAATTTTTTGTTAATTTTAGTTAATCTTTTCAATTATTAAATATGATAAATGATATTTTTGGGAAGTAAATTTTTACGACGAAGCCTACTTTTGGTATTATATAGTAGAATAGATTATTATTTGTTACTTCTAAGTACTTCTTTCATTTCAAGATATTTGCCTTAAGAATATTTCATAATTTGGCTATATCTTTTTACCAAATAATAATAACAATACTAATAATAATAATAATAATAATAATAATAATAATAATAATAATAATTATTATTATTATTTAATAATATTTTAAATGAATAATTATACGCTTGCTATAACAATAAATGTTCATTATCTAAAAAGTAAAATTACTTCAAAATGTTTTATAATATTTGACAATAAATTGTCATGTATACATTTAAAAATAAGGACAAAAACCACGTGCGCAAGAACTTTTGCACGCACTTCTAAGTAATATTTACAAGACACAAATATTATTTTGTTACACAAAATCAATAGTTAGTCTAAGTCGCAAGGTAGCCAGATCGTGTTATGAAGTTTCCAAAAAAAAACTGTTAAAAGAAAATTTCATGCATTTTATTTAGGCTTAATTATAACTTGATACCCTCAACTATGTTTAGCTTGATATCCTCAACTTTGATAGGTGCTAACTTGATATCCTGAACAAAAAGAGAATAAAACTGCCCCTCCCATCCTCCTGCCCCCCTCCCAATAATAATAATAATAATACATATTAGCGACGTTTAGTTCTGACGTCGCTATATTTTATGAATTTAGTGACGTCCTATTAGAAAGTCACAGGACGTCGTTGTTACCGACTATCCACGACGTTCAGCGACTACAAATAATATTACAGAATAAGATATCGTCATATGTCGCAAGACGTCGCTATTATTTTTATTATATCGATGTGTAGCGACGTGATTTTGCATACGTTGCTAAATATTATAAAATTTACGACGTTTAGCGACGTCTCTTTATGACGTCGCTAACGTATTTCATATTGGTTAACAGATTTTATTTTCCCCTATCTTCTCCAAAAAATATTCAAATATTTTCAAAGCTCCCGCCTCCTCTTCCACCGTGCTCTCCCTACGACCCCCTTCGGCTCCATAACTCCGACACTGACTATATATATATATATATATATATATATATATATATATATATATATATATATACATGGTCGGCGTCGGAGCTGTGGAGCCAAAGGGGGTCATAGGTGTGTGTGTATATATATTAACTAAAAGTAAAACATATGAATTACACACATTGCCACTAATATTTACATACTTCCAACAACAACAACAATAAGTGTTTATCATCTAAAAAAATAAATTTATTTTAAAGTATTTTATACTATTTTTAAAATAGATTGTCATACAAGTACACATTTAATAAATAAAAGAAAAAAAATACGAAAAGAGCAAAGACAACAATATTATTTAGTTACAAGAAATCATACGTTAGTTAAGTCCTAAATCATACGTGTTCTGAAAAACAAAGAGTTATTTGTATTTATCATCTTAATTGATAATGATATCTTTTAGTTTATTATGAATTTGGATACCTCTACAAATTGGAGACATTTGTGTGTGTGTGTGTGTGGGGGGGGGGGGGGGGGGGAGGGGTAAATACAAATAACTTAAAAAAAATTGTTAAAAGAAAATTTTGTGCATTTTATTTATTTAGTTCCATATACTGAGTACTGAACCCTCGTCACTAAACGGTAAGTACATTCCTTCAACGTGGTGGTATTGTTGGATTGTATCTTGTTTTTGGTTGAGCTCTCAAAGAAAGGTAGCAATGGAGTTGGTATTTTAGTCTCACATCGGATAGGAGGTGGGATCATGAGTTGTAGATAATTGAGATTGGTTCATGTCTTACATGAGAATTTTTTTTTAAGGCATATGGGCCCAGTCTAATATCGCATCTCATGGGCCAACTCAGGTTCGGGTCACACCGTGATCCCCAACAAGTGGTATAAGAGCCCAAGGTTACGAGGCTGGTTTGATCGGCTCTAATTGGTTCGAGACAGATGGTGCTGAACGTTCATGGATTATACAGGCTCTTCTCAAGATGGAGTAGGAGCATCAACTATACGAATTGGCTTTAAAGGTAGATCTGACGAGTCCAAGGTGGAATAAGACGTTGTGGTTGGCACACAATGGTGATGTGGATGAACGTGTTAGGTTTGGTTCTGTGGTAGAACAAATCGAGATGACAATATGTTGGATCTCATGGGTGTTCGGTTAGCGAGAACAAACAAAGGTAGTCGGAGTGCGTTAAGGTTGTTCGGTTAGCGAGAACGAGTAAAGGTAGCCAGGGTGTGCTAAGGAAGCTCGGCTAGCGGGAACGAGCAAAGGTAGCCGGGGTGTGCTAAGGTTATTCGGCTAGCAAAAATGAGCCAAGGTTGAGATTATTGGATTGTGTCTCGTTTTCGCTTGAGCCCTCAAAGTAGGGTAACAATGGAGTTAGTAATTTAGTCCCACATCAGATAGGAGGTGGGATCATGAGGTATAGATAATTGGGATTGGTTCAGACCTTACATGAGATTTTCCTTTTTAGGCATATGGGCCCAGTCTAATATCACATCTCATGGGCCAGCTCAAGTTCGGGTCACACCACGATCCCCAACAATTACAACATATTTATATATCTAATTATTGGGAACATGTGCGCTCTGATAACACGTATTGGTTGCGCAGCGAAAGAAGCACTTGCCAACCCACCTGAGATGACCAATCAATCTACGAACACCAAGCACAGATGAAGACACGTATATGTCGGTGACTACGTTACCTAGACAAATTTTAACCTTTATAACTCAGATGAAATTACAAGATTGCAAAAACTAATATTGAAACCCTTTACCCTAATAAGTTCAACCCTCTCACCATACTCAAGAAGAAAAGCAGAAGATTATAATTAAAATCACTCACAAACCCGTAGCAATCTCCCTAACCGAAGTTGACGACTCCTCGATTAGATCTTCTTCTTCCTTCTGTCTTGGATGGAGAAGTCCTAAGAGAAAAGCACGGGCTTTTTCTTAGATTTTTTGTGGACGAGCATCCCGAATCTCCAACTTGTGCTTCTCCATTGTGCCTCCACCCTTCTCCCTATTTATAGGATGAGAAACCTATTTTAGGGTTAGAAAATCCTAAAAATAGCCAACCATAAGATCCAGCCATCTACTAGCATCCAACGGTTCAAAATATAAATAAAAACTCTAAAATTCGAGCAACCCCCGCCGACTTTGAACTCGGACCGAGTTCGGTTCGAAAGTTCTACAACACTACACAGAGTTTGGCCCGGACTCGGCCAGGGACCGAGTTAGGACCGAACTCTTCCCCCTTAAGCAGACTTGATTTTCAAAAATCTCCTCCTCCAGTCTGATGAGAGGTGTTGGCTTCATGGCTCCTCAACTGGACTCCATGCTTGTCGTCCCGCGATAGAAATCCTTCTCCCCCATGCCACTGATCTCCGATCCCCCGAGTTTCTTTGCATCTTCCGTCATCTCTATCTCCTCGACTGTCACATCGACGCTAGATGCCATGCGTAGCATCTTCTGCACCACTGGGATCCTGTCGATATCAATAACACGGCAAATACCGAAGTCCCTGGCGATCAGCCTCACCACGAGTCTTGGCTGCATGTCCCCGACTTTCATCTTCTACCGAAATGTGTTAACGTTCTGACGAACTTCTTCACCCTTAGCTGGCCCAACCAAGCATACGGTGCGATTCTCCTGAGATTCAAACTCCTGAATCTGCCCACATTCGTGTCCAAAATTGAATCTCCCCCATACACATGCGTCCTCGAGCAGAACATCACGCACTGTGCATGCCGTCGATGACCCATCACCATTCGTTGACTCATCACCATTCGTTGCTTTGTCTTAACGAACCAAATCATCTGTATCCCTCAAAGTATCTCGAAGCCCCTCCAAGATAAGTTTTCCACGATCCACCTCATGTCGAATACCCCTCGAGCCTCCATCCGGTGTCTGTGGCCTGCCTGTACACCTCAGCGGCTTGAGCCTGTACATGCCACAACACAAATCTCCTCGAACCAACTATTGGAAACCCTTCGTAAGCATCCAATCTTTGTCCCTAAATAAATTGCGACAGCCGTCATCCGCCAGCCTCCCTACCGAAACCAAGTTATAGCGCAAACTCGGTACATGTCGCACATCCTTGAGAACGAGCTTCTCACCAAGCTCCGTTGTCAAGTGCACATCACCGATACCTATAACTGCAGCCGTCCCCTTGTTGCCCATCTTCACACGTCCAAACCTGCCACCGCAGTATGACGTGAAGATCCTCTTATATGGAGTGGTGTGATACAACGCCCCCATGTCTATGACCCATTCGTCATCATGATACATGCCATATGGTTCCTCTGCGTCAGTTGCTACGATGATAAGATCTCCCATAGCCGTGAAATCCTCCTGATCATTCTTGCCTTTGGCCTTCTCAGCTTTGAGCTTCATGCAGTTCCTCTTGATATAACCCCTTTTATCGCAGTGATAGCAGCCCTCCTTGTGCTCCATAGTCGTAAAATTTCGAGAACTCCCTCATATCCTCGCCTGTGACTTGGGTCTTCCCTTCCTGTAGGAAGCCACCATAGCGGACTCCTGCGACGATTCCACTGCTTATGCCGGATCTCCTCATTCAACAAGCTGCTTTTGATCGCCTCCATCGTGACAACTCCATCAGGAGCATAGTTGCTCACCGACACCACCAACGTCTCCCAGGTTTTCGGCAGAGAACTCCAAAGCAAAAGGACCTAAAGCTCATCCTCAATTACCATCTTTATCGTAGATAGCTGGTTGATGATGTCCTGAACCTCGTTCAGATGTTGTGCCACCGGTGCACCCTCCATGTACTTCTAGTTGACGAGTTGGCGAATCAGAAATTCCTTGTTACCAGCCATCTTCCTTTCGTACAACGAATGCAGCTTCTCCCACAATGCTTTTGCAAAATTCTCTATGGACACGTGGTGAAACACCGAATCGTCCAACCATTGGCGAATGAATCCAACAGCCTTCTGATCCAGTCGTTTTCAGTCATCAGAACCTTTGTTCGTCGGCTTTGCGCTGTCGCCCTCCAACGGACCATACAAGTCCTTGTACCAGAGTAGAACCTCCATCCTTGGCTTCCAAATCGCCCAGTTTTCCACTGTGAGGCTGATCATACGAGTGTTTATCTGCTCCGTAGACATAGTTGCACCTTCCCTCTCGAGAAGAACTTGGCTCTGATACCACGTGTTGGGAACACGTGCGCTCTGATACCACGTATTGGAAACACGTGCACTCTGATACCACGTGTTGGTCGCGCAGCGGAAGAAGCACTTGCCAACACACCTAAGATGACCAACCAATTAACGAACACCAAGCACAGATGAAGACAAGTATATGGCGGTGACTACGTCACCTGAACAAATCCCAACCTTTATAATTCAGATGAAATTACAAGATTGCAAAAACTAATGTTGAAACCCTTTGCCCTAATAGGTTCAACCCTCTCACCACACTCAAGAAGAAAAGCAGAAGATTACAATTGAAATCACTCACCAACCCGTAGCAATCTCCCTAACCGAAGTTGACGACTCCTAGATTAGATCTCCTTCTTCCTTCTGTCTTGGATGGCGAAGTCCTAAGAGCAAAGCACGGACTTTCTCTTAGATTTTCTGTAGACGAGCACCCCGAATCTCCAACTTGTGCTTCTCTTTTTTATGCCTTCACCCTCTTCCCTATTTATAGGATAAGAAACATATTTTAGGGTTAGAAAACCTTAAAAATAGCCAACCATAAGATCCAGTCATCCACTAGCATCCAATGGTCCAAAATATAACATAAAAACTCCAAAATTCGAGCAGACGCCGTCGACACCGAACTCGGACCGAGTTCGGTTCGAAGGTTCTGGAGCACCACACCGAGTTCGGCCCGAACTCGGCCAGGGACCGAGTTCGGACCGAACTCTGCCCCCTTCAGCAGACTTGATTCCCAACACTAATTTGTGCTAATTAGTGTTTAGACTATGAATTTTATTAAATTTTGGCATGTCCAATTAAAAAGTTTGGATTCTGAATTTTTTTTAAATTTTATTTTTTTAATTATACCTCCAGTCCCATGCAAGACAATAGAATTTTTCTATATAGCTCCGGTGGGTGTAATAGAAAAAAAGAAACCAAAATTACAAATACATGATTCAAACTTTCCAATTGAACATCTTAGGATCTAAACTCTAAGCTTGTATAAAATATAGGGTCTAAACGCTAATTAGCCCTCTAATTATCCTTGTGCCGAATTATTTTAATCAGAGCGATGACTTTGGTTTGACGACGGCTGCAGAGACCCTTCCCTCTCTTCCTGTGGAAAATTTTGCAAGAAATTGTGGGCAATTTTGGTTCTCTCTGCAAATTGGGGACATTTTTTTTTGACTCCCGGTGTCAGCGAGGAAGACGCGGGAATTGAGAATTTTGGACCGAGTATTTATAGGATAATGAAAAGTCCTACTTATGAGTTGGGTTATGAGTTGGGTTGTATAGAACCCACTTTCTGACTAATTTAGTTTGGGAGTTTTTCTATATATTTATTTCATGCAGTAATTTATTGCAATTTTTTTTTGAAATATTGTTAGTTTGGCATAATATCCCAAAATAAAGGTTAATTCTACATGCACATCAAAACTTACTCAGGACAATCCAATTTTTGTTTGTTTTTATTTACAAGTTTACCATCGATTTTTTTTACTTCAGGTTGACCAAATTTTTTTTAGGACTGTCTGTCAAATTTTTTGAAAGCCCTCATCCCAAAAAGAACTGTTTTTGACAGTCCTTCTAATAGAAGTACTGTCAATTTTTTTTACAGTTCGTCTATCTTAGATCTGTCAAAAGTTTTGACAGGTAGGAGGCGACGGCGGAGGGAGGAGGAGGAGGAGGAGGCGCTCACTCGCTGTCGCCGCTGCTCTCGTCATCATCGCTGCTATGCTGCTCGCGTACGCCGTTGCCCAATCGTCGTCGTCGAGGACTGTCAAAAGTTCATAGTTTTTCCTATTAGGAGGACTGTCAAAACTGACAGTCCTCGACGACGACGACTGGGCAGCGACGTACGCGAGCAGCAGAGCAGCGATGATGACGAGAGCAGCGGCGACGGCGGCGACGAGTGAGCGCCTCCTCCTCCTCCTCCTACCTCCGCCGTCGCCTCCTACCTTCGGTTAGGGTTAGCGTGGAAGAGAAGGGGGTGGACAGCCAAAAGTAATTTTTGAGTTGTCCTGAGTAAAATTTGTAAAAGTTGGACTACTACTGAGTAATGAGTTATCCTGAGCAAGAATGGATGTGCCTTTAGAAATATCCAAAATAAAGTAAAAGTAGTTTCTTAAATTACAACAATAAATGTTAATTAAATAACATAGTTTTACAATTACTGTAAAAACACTATGACACAATTAAAAAAACATTATTATTGATGTGAGTCCTTAAAAGTTTGTTGTAGCTGTATCATTCTGATTGTCATTCTAACTGCAACAACCTACATTCAAAGTAAAATGTTTTTTTAATTTAATTTTGTTATTATTGTTACTAGCATATATGCACGTGCATTGCACGTATTTATTATTAGAAAGATTAAAATGCACTTTTAGTCAAACTTGTTCATTTTTCAATGAATGAATGATGCTTAACAAAGTCCACTTTTCAAAGACTCCTTTTTAGATACTCAATATATTTAAGAGCGGTTGTAATTAGGAATACCAAAGGACAACTCTTATATTTACCTAGATACACCTATAATTTTATTTAATCTTTTCAATTATTAAATATAATAAAGGGTAATCTTTAAAAAGTAAATTTTCACAATGAAGCCTACTTTTGGTATTGTATAGTAGAATATATTATTATTTGTTACTTCTAAGGACTTCTTTCATGTCAAGGTATTTGCCTTAAGAATATTTCATAATTTGACTATATCTTTTTACCAAATAATAATAATAATAATAATAATAATAATACTTATTATTATTTAGTATTTAATAATATTTTTAAATGTATTTAATAATATTTTTAAATGAATAATTATACACTTGCTATAACAATAAATGTTCATCATCTAAAAAATAAAATTACTTCAAAATGTTTTATAATATTTACAATAAATTGTCATGTATACATTTAAAAATAAGGACAAAAAGCACGTCCGCAAGAACTTTTGCACGCACTTCTAAGTAACAATTACAAGACAAAAATATTATTTTGTTACACAAAATCAACAGTTAGTCAAGTTGCAAGGTGGCCGAATCGTGTTCTGAAGTTTCCAGAAAAAAAACTGTTAAAAAAAAAATTTCATGCATTTTATTTAGACTTAATTGAACCTTGATACCCTCAACTATGTTCAGCTTGATACCCTCAACTATGTTCAGCTTGATACCCTCTACTTTGATAGATGGTAACTTGATACCCAAAGAAAAGGACGAAACTGTCCCTCCCCCCCCCGCCCCCCCCAAACACCCCCTCCCACCTCCCACCACTACCAAAATAATACATATTAGCGACATTTTTAGCGACATTTAGTTCTGACGTCGCTATATTTTATGAATTTAGCGACGTCCTATTAGAACATCGCTGTTAGCGGCTGTCCGCGACTACAAATAATATTATGAAATAAGATGTCGCCAGATGTCGCAAGACGTCGCTATTATTTTTATTATAGCGACGTGTAGTGACGCGATTTTGCATATGTTTCTAAATATTATAAAATCTGCGACGTTTAGCGACATCTCTTTATGACGTCGCTAACTTTTTCATATAGGTTAACAGATTTTATTTTCCCCCATCCTCTCCAAAAAATTTCAAAACCCCCGCCTCCTCCTCCACCGAGCTCCCTATACGAACCCCTTCGGCTCCACAGCTCCGGCACCGACCGTGCTCCCCCTTCGACCCCGGGCACCCCCTCCTGATCCTAAAGCGAAAGGTGAAAAATAAGACATGGGTCGAGGGTTCTATTTGTGAAGCCTATGTTCTTGAGGAGATTACAAACTTTTGCTCGATATATTTCAAGCCACATATTGCTTAAATAAAACAAGAGCTCCGAGAAATGATGAATGATATCAGGAAACTAATGATGCAATACTGAAAGTATTCAACGCTTTCGGTAAGCCTTCGGGCAAAATGAAGAAGAGATATCTAAATAACGACGAGTTAAGGGCTGCTCAGTTGTATACATTACTCAACTGCGACGAGGATGAAGTGGAGAAGCTAGAGGGGTAACTAATTAATACGTCAACGCTTATGTCATCTCAATGTAATCGTATACGCTAATATTATTACACTTATTGGCCGATGTTTTGCTGTTTTTCATCATATTTATTGATGAGACAAGGTCGAGTAGACCATACATAACAGATGAAGAAGTAGAACAGGAAATGAGATATCGATTCCTTTCTTGGTTGAGTGCATATGTAAAGATCTTTTTGTGTATGCACTTGAACAATAATCAACAGAACGTTAAACTTAATATCATTTTCTTAGTATTTAGGTCGATCGTCCCCACACAACACTCGAGAATGATTCTATTAGAACTCTAGCCAATAGACCAATTTATGTCGTCAAAATATGGCCAAGTGTAAACCCCCTCAATTATTATTTCAGGAAGACTAGTTAGGGTTGAAAATTTTGTTGTAGCGTCAGGGTATTTGAGGTTTAGAATTTATGTTGCAGTTGTCTGATTCTTTATTTTAACCCTTGGTGCACCCTACCGTTGTTACTACTCGGAGCCCAATAATAGCCTATAATTTCCAGCTAATTATTGCACTCTTGACTTGACAAGCCAACCTAGGAGATGGCCTTTTCCGTCATTCACAAACACAATCCCTTGTGCTCTAATTTAATTGCACAACTTTCCAGTCCCAAAAATAATTATTTAATCCTGTGTCGCGTACCTTTGTCGTTGCCATCAATTTTGGGACACAAACTCATCCCGTTTTGCCGAACCGATTAAAGGGTCCAAGACTGACACCAAGCCTACACCGTTCATGACCTTTGTGTCACCCATAATTAAGACCCCATGTGCCCCCATTTAATTTAAGAGCACATGATATTTTATTTTAATTAAATTGGGGATGCCAACTTTGACTAATCCTAACTTAACCCCAATTTAACCCAATATCCCATTCATTAAGCCCATACAAAACACACAACACCCCCTCATCCTACATAACACCAAACACCACTTTCCATACCAAATCTCTATAATTTTACATGCATGTGCAAATACCCAAAAGTTAAGGGGCTTATTTGCAAATATGGTGATAGGTGTCACCACCCTATTGGTCAAGGCCAATGAAGAAATCCCCTCTTTCTCTCTTGACCGGTCAAATCAACCCCCTTTCTCCCCTTTTGTTGTATATTTCTTTCATGTGAAATCTGGACCCTCCATTCAAATGTAACCACTCATCCTCACCACACACTCACCTATATAATCACTCCTTCACACCTTTCCCAAGGAGCAGACCCTAATCCCTAGGAACATAGAAAACCCCCCCTCTCTGTCTCCTCCCTCTTCCCTACTTCACCAGCCGAACCCCTCCTCCATTTCTCTTCTTCTTCTTCTTCTTTTTCTTCTTCACTTCTTCCTCTTCTTCACTACTACTCCTTCTCCAGCCCGACCGGCCTCCAACCTTCGCAACTCCGGCGATCTACTGCTGCCGTCCCCCTCGGCCAGCTGCCACCGTCACCTCCATATTGCTGTTGCCGACCATCCTCCGGCCAGCAACCTCCACCCGCGGCCACTGCATCACCATCTCCACGAACCACCCGTCCACCACCTTCTCCACCTTGCTGTCGACCATCCTCCGGCTAACCAACCTCCACGAACCACCGCCATCTCCCCAAACTGACCACTACCCCGGCCATCACTTCCTCCACCGGCCACCCGCACCTTCACGACCCCGCGTCATCTTCATCATCATCAGCAGCAGCATCATCACCAGCGCCATCCCGCCGAGCAGCGACACCTCACCGGCCATCCACCTAGCAGCCGACTCCCCACTGCACCAGAGCCCCCCAGCCAATTGTTACCCCGGCCACCACCTCCAGCACCACCACGATCGACTACCACCTTCACTTGCACCGGCAGAACCACCACCGTCACCTCCACGAACCCCATCAATCACCCCACTGTACCGGAGCACCCTCCTGCCTTCTCCACGAGCTCCGGCCAACTACGCAGCTACACCACCTTCTCCGGCCAACCGCAGCATCGACGCTGCCACCATACGCCGCCACCAGGGTAACCCCTCACTCATCTTCTTGTTTAGTGTAGTGTTGTTTATTGTTAATAGAACTTAGTTAGGATTAGGGTTATGAAAGCTAGATATGAGATTTTAGGGTTTTATTCATTTATTATATACATTGTGATGGGTATTGAGGAGCAGATTTATTTATTGTGAAATGGTGTGTGATATCAAAACATTAGTCATTTATTGAGAGCTGATAATTAATAATGAATTTAATTGAGGAGTAGCTATTTATTATGAAAAGGTAATGATGGTTATATAACAGAAAGTTGGATAATTTATAATTATTTTATTTGAGGATAGTATATTTAAAATATGCATGTTAACGTCTGTGAATGCAATGGTGGAATTTGAGGAATGAGCATAACTCGAACTACTGAAAATATCATGATAAATATAGGGGATAGAGGATTTGGTTTGGTGATGTTATACTGATGATTGATCGTATTGGATACAATGTACCTCTAGTCAACCTTGGTCAACCCCCTAGCTTAGTGTCTATGTGAGCTTGTAACAAAGATTGAAGCCTATGCTAGGCGTGTGTTACCTCTTATTTTAGCATCATGATAGTTTATTGATTGAGCTTGTATCTCGCCTCTAGGTACTACGGGACCCGCGGACTTGGACGTTGTACCAGAGACACATCTTCAACATCCGGATCTAGGCAAGTATACCTTGCCATCCTGTATTTCAGTTACCAGATTTTTATTTATTTATTATATGCATTGTGCGCGCTTTGGATCAGAATCGTTACTTCGCGTCCGGGTCATAACCGGGTGTAGACGTTCGTCGGTAACGTCTGGTAAAGATTGATAGATGTTCGCAACACCTTGATGTATACACTTGGTTACGTCATAACTCTAGGACATATTCAGACACCGTCATTGTGCTAGATTTCCTGTATCCTGATACTGTCAGCATAATCAAAAACTGAAACGACTTTAGGGTCGTGATCGTTGATAGTTACTTCAGGATAACGAGACTGTTAGATAGAGGTTCAGGTTCAGCGAATACTCGTTGACCGCTTGGGAAGGGGAAGACAGTTACTAGACGTTTGGGCTCCTCTGCACGCGCTATATATATGTATATGTCCTATTTATGTAGTGTTCCTGTATCCGGAGTAGTAGTATCACCCGTGTGACTCTATGCTCGGAGCTACGGTACGCCCCGTGTGTCTCTGTGTTCAGAGCTACAGTTTTATTTTAGACAGCCCACGCGTCGAACATTGTCTTCAAAATTGTGTCTCACTTAGGTGGTTGTGCTAGATTACACCGACGTTGCACTTGTTTCTTTCTGTTATACTATGGCATGCTGTATTTTTGTACCTTGTTACGTCCCTCTGAGGACCTGATTTTCTTCCAGGCTTAGGCGAGGAGGACTACCCGGAGGAGTACGGACCGGGCATATACCCAGGAGCAGGACCTATTACAGAGGACGAGATCCTTTCTGAGGACTTCGTTTGATCTCTGGTAGTGACTTCACCCTGGGACGGTATTACTATCTAGATTTCAGATACCGTTCCTAGTTATCTTACTGCTTTCCTTTATTTCAGTATTTGTATTAGTGGGTTTGTTCCCGTGTGACTCTTCTCGTATTTGTACTATGATATATTTCCCGTGTTATCTCCCTTCTGCACATTAGTAGTTATGTTCTTCTCTATGTACTTTTTATATCTGTTGTTTATGGATAAGATTTAGTTTTACTGTCTATGTGTTATATGTTGGGTTTTATCATTATAATTTACAGCTTAGGTGCACTCCGTCGGGTCCATTAGATTGGGATGCCCGTCGAAGTGTACCCGTTGGCCATTGCCACATGGCTCAGTTTCTTATATTCGGAACTAGGGCGTGACACCTGTCACGCCAAAGTCCTAAAATACCGAGGGACTAGACACGTGGCAATGGCCAGCAGCACACACTGATGGACAAACCCAATTTAATGGATCCATCAGGGCGTACTTAAGATGTAAAATAAGTCTACGACAACATGACACAACTAATCTCATCCAAAAAAGATAAAATATGATCCACAGATATAAGAAATATAAATCATCAACCAGTCTCTACAAAGTGCTTCGGGGAACAACCCGATAAAATCTGATACAATGGTTCAACAGACCATAATATAAATGACTGAATAAAGTAAATACTGAGCATGAAACATGGATGCTCAGGAAAAGTCTTCAGCTAACACCTCGACCTCGGGCGTCGGTACAGCTTCTGTATCTGCTCCTGCTGCTGTCCCGTATACCTCGGGATATATCTCGTCTGCAAATCCTGGGGACATAATCCGGATCCAGGTCCTCAGGGGACATAGCAAGGTACAAGATAATATAAGCCAAAATAAATACAGTGCAGCAAATAATGAAATAAATAGGGTAAGTATGTAACCATCTATGTGAACTGCAAGTGAGAGCATCACTAGTACTCAGACTGAGCCACTACAAGCTCTGTGTCGGGGAGCCGGTAGCAGTAATAATGAGTAATGGGCCAAGCTTGGGTTTAGAGTCTTGTGCCTCACAATAATAGGGGTTATATATATATAATCAGCCTGTAGCCTGTGTGTCTCTCCCCACCCAATGTAACCACACGTCTCATGTCCACAACGTCTCATGTACATGTCACACAAGATCATAGCTAATGCAGCAAGTCATATAGTATCCATGAATATAATATCTATGTCATAAACCTGTATCCTATACAGAATCACCACGAATATCTCAGGAAGATTCTGTCTCATGAATAGTGTCAAGTGTCCTGGGTTATAGTGTACTTGATAAGACAAGTACGAGAATGTAAAGGGTCACAAATGTCCATCTCTAGATGACAATACACAACTCTGCGTACAGTGTTGGCACCCGACTAATAATCGGATGCTAAGTAAGTCACACGGTCCTAGGTTAAGCATGCACAACAATATAAATGAATCAAGAAAAATATGTAACAAGACTGTAAAGTTGGCAAGGTACACTTGCCTGGGGTTTGAATACCAACAATGGTCCCGGTATCAGTAGATCCTGCAGGTACTCATCCAAATGCTGAAATAAACATCACCAACAGTCTCAGAAAATATCAAATAGCTAGAAATACCTGTCCTTAAGTCCAATTTGGACACAGGCGCAAAAATGACATTTCTGGGTCAAAGCGGGGTCCACATGTGGGCCACTTTGCACCGAAAAATGTGTCATAGTCAAAGGTCTCCAATTTCGTCAAACTTAGTGTCAACAAGTCAGGAACGATGATACGAACCCAACGAAACTTCCAGAATTGGATTCCGATGAGCCGTTCACAAAATCGCCCGTCAAGTGGAGCCGTGGGGCCCATGATATGCGATTTTATCAACGTTCTCAGAATCGAACCAAACTTGGGTCACAGGACCAGCGTATTGCTACGAGTCCGATGGCAACAGTTTCATCTTGATCCGACTTATGTACACAAAGTTACAATATGTTCCAGAACAGGCGGATACGGGGCGTTGTCGGCGGATACGCGTTGATTTCGGTGTGCACGCACATCCAAATTAACTTCTGTGAAATCCCGCACGTCCGTATCAACAGCGCACCCGTTTCGATAAATACCGCGTGCGACTAAGTCGTCCCGTTTGACGGGGCGCACTCAGTTCCGGGGTGAAACAGGGCGTTGGTTTTCCTGTTTTTGGATCGCGATTTGAGATTACCATAGGACGCGACGCACCGAACGAGTTGCACGGGCATCGAGAGGGTTACACAGTCTATGCGACACAACTGACGAAACAGAAAACAGAATAACAAGGAGAGAGAACGGGTTACCTGAACAGGGCTTCGCAAAACAGGGTTGTACGTGTCCGCGTGTCGATTTGACACAGTTTCTGTGTCCTGGATGTGTTCGGGTTCTGCGTCCAGAGACTCGTCGGACTCGGGGCGGCTGGCTGAGGTGCTGGTCGGAGTCGGCCGGGGCTCAGGCGACCGGCAAAGGAGAGGCAGCGGCTTGGGGCTAGGGCTCGGCTGCTGTCGAAGTCGAGGCGGCTGGGTAGAGGCGGAGGTCGGCGAAGGGAAGCGGGCTTTGGGGATGGTCGAAGGTGGTGGTGCTGGCTGGGTTCGAGGCGGAGGAGGGAGTGGTGGTCGATGGTCGAGCGGGGTGCTTGGGTTAGGGCGGTGATCGGGTGGAGATGGTCGAGGCGGATGGAGAGGGACGGCGAGGCGAGGGGTCGAGCGGGGCTGGGCGGAGCAGAGTGGTCGACTGGTCAGGGACGGATGGAACAAGGAAGAAGAAGGCGGCGGGGCGATTAGGGTTCAGGCGAGGGGGTGATGCGGCAGAGGAGGAGATGTGAAAGGGTTTGCGGCGGCGGCGGGGCACAGAAGTCGAGGCATTTATAGGCCGGAACAGTAAATCTGGTGGGAATTAGGATTAGGGTTCGGTTAGGGTTTCGGGTCCGGGTCGGGTTCGATTCGGATCCGACCCGACCCGACCCATTAAGGCTGGGTTGGTCCGGTTCAGTTTGAGGCAGTTTGGTTTGGTTTAATTCTAATTAAACTGGGTTCAGTCAGGGTTTAAATCGGTTTAGTTATACATTGATTTTTAGGGCTTTATAAATATTTTCGGAGTCCAATAAATTTGCAGAAAATTATCCTATGTCCGGTTTTCCATTTTACACCATAAAATATTATTTCCATAATATTTTAATTTTAATTAACATCATTTAAAAATCCTTTAATCATAAAATACCTTAGTTTTAATTCTCAAAAATTACAGAAAAATTATAAAAAATATTTTAAAAATTTTAGAAAAAACAGGGTGTTTACAATCTACCCCCCTTAAGATGATTGCGTCCTCGCAATCGAAGAATAAACTACTAAATAAAAGAACTTTGGGAATGATAAGAATGCTTAGGGTATACTTGCATCCGCGAATAAGTGAGGATAACGCTGGCGCATAATATCCTCTCGTTCCCAAGTCGATTCGCCAGGAGAATGATATTTCCAAGCTACACGAACCAGTCTAATTGTCTGTCCTTGCAATGTCTTCTCACTGATGTCGAGTATGCCAACTGGTTGTTCTTCATATCTCAAGCTAGGGCCCACTGTGATCTCTGAATGATCGGCTACGTAACTTGGGTCGGTCACGTACCTTCTCAGCTGTGAGGCATGGAATACGTCATGCACTCCTTCTAAGGATGAAGGTAATACAAGACGATAAGCCACCTCACCAATGCGCTCCAGAATATCAAATGGACCGATATACCTTGGGCTCAACTAGCCTCTGCTCCCAAATCTAATAGTACCTCGAGTGGGCGAAATCCTCAAGAATACGTGCTCTCCTTCTTTGAACTCTAGGGGACGTCTGTGCGTATCAGCCCAATGCTTCTGTCTATCCTGAGCTGCTCGAAGATGATTCTGAATTTGTTTTACCTTCTCCACTGTCTGTATTACTAATTCTGGACCCAATATTTGACGCTCACCAATGTCACTCCAGCATATTGGCGATCTGCACTTCCTACCGTATAATGCCTCGAATGGTGCCATCTGAATGCTGGCCTGATAACTTTTATTGTAGGAGAACTCCACCAAGTGCAAATGATCTTCCCAAGATCCTCCAAAGTCTAGCATATACGATCTCAGCATATCCTCCAAGATCTGAATCGTGTGCTCCGATTGACCATCTGTTTGTGGATGGTAAGCTGTGCTGAATTTGAGTCTGGTGCCAAGAATCTCTTGCATGCTTCTCCAAAATGAGATATAAATCTCGAATCTTGATCCGATATAATACTAACCGGCACTCCATGTAATCTTACGATTTATCGTATATACATGTTGGCTAGTACCTCTGTGGACTGTCCAACTCTAAATGGCAAGAAATGTGCCAATTTAGTGAGTCGATCCACGATAACCCATACTGCATCTCTTCCGCTGGGACTCCTTGGAAATCCGGTGAAAATCCATGGTGATATGTTCCCACTTCCATTCTGGTATAGGAAGTGGCTGTAACATTCCTGCAGTCCTTTGGTGCTCTGCTTTTACTTGCTGACATACTAAACATTTCGCCATAAATCGTGCAATCTCCCTCTTCATTCTATGCCACCAATAATACTGCCTCAAGTCTCGGTACATCTTGGTTCCTCATGGGTGAACAGAGTACATAGAGCTATGTGCTTCAGTCATTAACTCCTGTCTCAACTCTCTATTTGGAACATACATGCGATTTCCACACCTTAATGTCCCGTCTTCATGTATACGAAGTTTCGTATGTATGTGTCTTCTCTTTAAGTCTTCGAAATCTAGCATCAGTGGGCAATACCTCTTTAATCCTCTCTACAAGTGACGACTTAACTTCGAGATTAGCCAGCAAGCCACTCTGTCCTGGTAAAACAACCTCTATCTGAAGCTCCTGTAGATCTCTCAATAACTCAGGCTGTATTGTCAAGAAATAAGCCGTAGGCTTCCTGCTGAGTACGTCTGCTACGACATTCGCCTTTCCTGGATGATACTGCAGATCTATATCAAAGTCTACCATCAACTCAAGCCAACGTCTCTGTCTCATGTTGAGCTCCTTCTGAGTATATACATACTTCAGACTCTTGTGATCAGTAAAGATGTCTACCTTCTCTCCATAAAGATAGTACCTCCAAATCTTCAGTGCAAATATAACTGCTGCTAGCTCCAGATCGTGTGTTGGGTAGTTCTTCTCATGGACCTTCAACTGTCTCGATGCATAAGCAATAACTTTGCCATGTTGCATTAAAATATATCCTAGTCCACTACCTGACGCATCACTGTAGACAACAAAATCTTCTGACCCTGAAGGAAGAGTCAAGACAGGTGTTGTTGTCAATCTTCTCTTCAATTCTTCAAAGGCCTTCTGGCAGTCTTCTGTCTATGTAAACTCCTGGTCCTTACGTGTCAACTTCGTCATAGGCTCCGCAATCCTTGAGAAATTTTCTACAAACCTCTGGTAATATCCAGCAAGTTCGAGAAAACTTCTCACTTCTGCAACTGATGTAGGTGTAGGCCAAGTCTCTATTGCAGCAACCTTCTCCGGATCAACTGAAAGTCCTTCTCCTGAGATGATATATCCCAAGAAAGGTACTTTATCCATACAAAACTCACACTTACTGAGTTTGGCATATAACTTCTCCTGTCTCAATGTCTCTAACACAATTTTGAGATGCTCCTCGTGCTCTTCGTGGCTCTTGGAATATACTAGAATGTCATCAATAAACACAACCACAAATTTATCCAAGTACTGATGAAAGACTCTATTCATCAAACTCATAAACACAGCTGGCGCGTTGGTTAAACCAAACGGCATTACCAAGAACTCATAATGTCCATACTTGGTCCTGAAGGCTGTCTTCGGTATATCCTCCTTCCTTACTTTAATCTGGTGATAGCCGGATCTAAGGTCAATCTTCGAGAATACCCTAGAACCACTCAATTGATCGAATAGATCATCAATATGTGGTAAGGGATACCTGTTCTTAATGGTCACAGCATTCAGTGCCCTGTAGTCAATACACAACCGTACTGTTCCATCCTTCTTCGGTACAAATAGTATGGGTGCTCCCCAAGGTGAAATACTGGGTCGAATAAAGCCCTTCTCCAAAAGATCAACAACTTGTTCCTTCAACTCCACTAACTCCTTAGGTGCTAGCCGATATACTGATGAAGTGATAGGCTCTGCTCCTGGAGTTAAGTCTATTGTGAATTCTATTTCTTGATCAGGCGGTAAACCTGGAAGATTATTAGAAAATACATCCACAAACTTTGATATGACTCTTGGGTAACCTATCTCCCCTTCTACAGATAGTACCCTAAGAGTAGGCTGAACTCCTTGCTCTACAGCTCCCCAAAGAAACTCGAATTCTGGATGTCCAGGCGGTCTAAATATAACCCGTCCAAGTCGACAATCAATAGTCGCATGGTACTGACTTAACCAGTCCATACCAAGTACAACATCATAATCTGGCATGGAAAAGATCAGAAATTGAGCGCGTATCTCTCTTCCACAGACTACTACAGAACATGATCTATAGACGGCACTAACTGGAATAATTCTACCTCCCGTAAGAATTCTCTTAATCTTCGGAAGGGGTGCGGTAGCTACTCTATGGGTGGCTACAAAGCTAGCTGCTATAAATGAATGCGATGCTCCAGAATTAAATAAAGCTACAGCTGGTAATGAAGCTACTAAAATAGTACCTGCGATAACCTCTCCTGCAGTAGCTCCTTCCTCAACAGCCAATGCAAATGCCTGTCCTTGTCCCTGAGCTTGACCTCTCTGCTGCTGAGCCTACTGAAATAGAGCTGCCTGTGGTGCCAGTGGTGGTCTCTGCTGATATCCTCCTGGAGCTGGTGGTCTGACTCCTCCAACTCCTGTCTGCGGTGCTCCCACTGCTGGATAAGTTGGCCTTGGTGCAGGTAAAGCTAGTCTCGGTGCTCCCTCTCTGCGCTCAGTGCAGTCTCTGATTAGATGCTGGTTGGATCCGCAAGCCAGGCATAGTCCCAACTTGCATCTGCATTCTCTCTCAATGTGACCTACCTTGCCGCAGTGGTGACAACTAGGGAGAGATATGGCCCTGTGTGCTGTCCTCTCTGGTATACTCCTCTGGGATCGTTTTGCAGAATTCCCATGTGATGTCCTGGATGGTGTTGATGTGATTGGCCTCTTCAGATTTGACTCCCTTCTAGTAACACGCTCCATGAGTCGTGCTGCTGCAAGGACGTCGGTATATGATGTAGGTGCAACAGATCCAATCAACCTCTGAAGCTCGAACTTCAGTCCGTCAAAGAACTTCTCAGCTTTCTCTTCCTCTGTCGAAATCAAGGTTGGGACGAAGCGACTCAGACGAATAAATTCTTCGTTGTATTCTTCCACTGACATATTGCCTTGGATCAGGCGGTTGAACTTGTCTCTGAGCTTCGACCGTGCTACTGCTGGGATATACATCTCTTGGAAGAGTCTAAAGAACTCTTCCCAAGTGACTCGGTCCTGTCCGAGCCTCCTCTCTTTTGATAACCACCAATGATGTGCATTTTCAGTCAACTGCATCCTGACCGCAGTCATCTATTTCTCCCTTGGAAGTTCAGCTGCTTCCAACTGATGCTTTATGTTCGTGAGCCATTCATGAACTTCAGTTGGCCCCTCCTTGCTAGAAAAGGTATGAGGCTTGAGCTGACAAAAATCAGTGATAGATCCCGTCGCTGGTCGCCTAGCTGGTGGGTTTGCCTGCTCCAATGCGGATACCAGGCTGGTTCTCAAATACTCTGCCTCATGACGCTGAGCCTCTTATTGAACCTGCTGTTGGGCTTGCATCATGGCATAAATTATCTGAAATATCTGCTGCCCGTCTATGGCTTGCCCTGGTGGAAAGACATGCATCTGTGGAGTGAACTATGGCGGAGGTGGGATGTCATCACACCGGAACCTTGGATTAGGTTGGCCGGTTTGATTTTCTTGAGATGATTGTCCTCTATTCCTTGGTGTCACTCCGTCTACATAAGTAACTACAGCATCGTGTGGTGTATCCAAGGGAATCTCATCTCCGTTCCTGGGATCCATTACTCTGCAACCAAAAGATAAACTATAAGAACGCTCAGAGGAATCAACATATGATGCAAATCAAGTAATTAGTTAGAGTTCGATATAGAGTTCAAAAATAGTTCGAACAATGGATGAGATCCTATAACTTATCCTATCCTTAGGGCAGGCTTGTTCGGTCCCTAAGTTGAAACCGAACGATTTAGTCGTAGACCTGCATGGGCCAGCACAAAAACCATGTCACGCCCCAGTCCCAAAATACCGAGGGACTAGACACATGGCAATGGCCAGCAGCACACACTGATGGACAAACCCAATTTAATGGATCCATCAGGGCGTACTTAAACTGTAAAATAAGTCTACGATAACATGGCACAACTAATCTCATCCACAAAAGATAAAATATGATCCACAGATATAAGAAATGTAAATTATCAACCAGTCTCTACAAAGTGCTTTGGGGAACAACCCGATAAAATCTGATACAATGGTTCAACAGACCATAATATAAATGACTGAATAAAGTAAATGCTGAGCATGAAACATGGATGCTCAGGAAAAGTCTTCAGCTAACACCTTGACCTCGGGCGTCGGTACAGCTCCTGTATCTGCTCCTGCTGCTGTCCCGTATACCTCGGGATAGATCTCGTCTGCAAATCCTGGGGACATAATTCGGATCCAGGTCCTCAGGGGACATAGCAAGGTACAAGATAATACAAGCCAAAATAAATACAGTGCAGCAAATAATAAAATAAATAGGGTAAGTATGTAACCATCTATGTGAAATGCAAGTGAGAGCATCACTAGTACTCAGGCTGATCCACTACAAGCTCTGTGTCTGGGAGCTGGTAGTAGTAATAATGAGTAATGGGCCAAGCTCGGGTTTAGAGTCTTGTGCCTCACAATAATAGGGGTTATATATATATGATCAGCCTGTAGCCTGTGTGTCTCTCCCTACCCAATGTAACCACATGTCTCATGTCCACAACGTCTCATGTACATGTCACGCAAGATCATAGCTAATGCAGCAAGTCATATAGTATCCATGAATATAATGTCTATGTCATAAACCTGTATCCTATACAAAATCACCACGAATATCTCAGGAAGATTCTGTCTCATGAATAGTGTCAAGTGTCTTGGGTTATAGTGTACTTGTAAGACAAGTACGAGAATGTAAAGGGTCACGAATGTCCATCTCTAGATGACAATACACAACTCTGCGTACAGTGTTGGCACTCGACTAATAATCGGACGCTAAGTAAGTCACACGGTCCTAGGTTAAGTATGCACAATAATATAAATGAATCAAGGAAAATATGTAACAAGACTGCAAACTTGGCAAGGTACACTTACCTGGGGTTTGAATACCAACAGTGGTCCCGATATCAGTGGATCCGGCAGGTACTCCTCCAAATGCTAAAATAAAAATCACCAACAGTCTCAAAAAATATCAAATAGCTAGAAACGCCTGTCCTTAAGTCCAATTTGGACACAGGAGCAAAAATGATATTTCTGGGTCAAAGCGGGGTCCACATGTGGGCCACTTTGCACCAAAAAATGTGTCAGGGTCAAAGGTCTCCAATTACATCAAACTTAGTGTCAACAAGTCAGGAACAATGATACGAACCCAACAGAACTTCCAGAATTGGATTTCGATGAGCCATTCACAAAATCGCCCGTCAAGTGGAGCCGCGGGGCCCACGATACGCGATTTTGTCAACGTTCTCAGAATTGAACCAAACTTGGGTCACAGGACCAGCGTATTGCTACCAGTCCGATGGCACAAGTTTCGTCTCGATCCGACGTGTGTTCACGAAGTTACAACGTATTCCAGAACAGGCAGATACGGGGCGTTGTCGGTGGATACGCGTTGATTTTGGTGTGCACGCACATCCAAATCAACTTCTGTGAAATCTCGCATGTTCGTATCAATGGTGCGCCCATTTCGGTAAAGATCGCATGCGACCAAGTCACCCCGTTTGGCGGGGCGCACTCAGTTCCGGGGTAAAATAGGGCGTTAGTTTTCCTGTTTTTGGATCGCGGTTTGCGATCACCACAGGACGCGACGCACCGAGCGAGTTGTACGGGCATCGAGAGGGTTACACAATCTACGTGACACAACTAACGGAACAGAAAACGGAATAACGAGGAGAGAGAACGGGTTACCTGAACAGGGCTTCGTGAAACATGGTTGCACGTGTCCGCGTATCGATTTGACACGGTTTTTGTGTCCTGGATGTGTCCGGGTTCTGCGTCCATAGACTCGTCGGACTCGGGGCGGCTGGCTGAGGTGCTGGTCGGAGTCGGCCGGGACTCAGGTGACCGGCAGAGGAGAGGCAGCGGCTTGGGGCTAGGGCTCGGCTGCTGTCGAAGTCGGGGCGGCTGGGCAGAGGCGAAAGTCGGCGAAGGGAAGCGGGCTTTGGGGATGGTCGAAGGTGGTGGTGCTGGCTGGGTTTGAGGCGGAGGGGGGAGTGGTGGTCGATGGTCGAGCGGGGTGCTCGGGTTAGGGCGGTGATCGGGTGGAGATGGTCGAGGCGGATGGAGAGGGACGGCGAGGCGAGGGGTCGAGCGGGGTTGGGCAGAGGAGAGTGGTCGACTGGTCGGGGACGGGTGGAACAAGGAGGAAGAAGGTGCGGGGCGATTAGGGTTCAGGCGAGGGGGTGCTACGGCGGAGGAGGAGATGTGAGAGGGTTTGCGGCGGCGGGGCACAGAAGTCGAGGCATTTATATGTCGGAACTGTAAATCTGGTAGAAATTAGGATTATGGTTCAGTTAGGGTTTCGGGTCCGGGTCAGGTTCGATTCGGATCCGACCCGACCCGTTAAGGCTGGGTTGGTCTGGTTCGGTTTGAATCGGTTTGGTATGGTTTAATTCCAATTAAACCGGGTTTAGTCAGGGTTTAAATCGGTTTAGTTATGCATTTGTTTTTAGGGCTTTATAAATGTTTTCGGAGTCCAATAAATTTGCAAAAAATTATCCTATGTCCGGTTTTCCATTTTACACCATAAAATATTAATTCCATAATATTTTAATATTAATTAACATCATTTAAAAATCCTTTAATCACAAAATACCTTAGTTTCAATTCTCAAAAATTACAAAAAATTTGGGAAAAATATTTTAAATTTTTTAGAAAAAACAGAGTGTTTACAACACCAAGCTACTGTATGAATGAGTTTAGGTTCAAGTCAACAAAAGTCCCAATAAGAGAGAACTTTCTGGATCTTGATTCTACGAAAAATAGCTGTTTGTGTATAAAATATTCGAACTACAAAGATGTTGATCCATGCAATTATTTTTTTGGGATCTTACGAGAGATTGTAGAGTTGATACATAATTATGGCATAGAGCCTGCTAAGATTGTGTTGTTCAATTATGATTGGTTCAATCCGATCCAAGATCAAGGTTGAAAAATTGACAAGCATGGTCTTGTGGATATTAACTAACGGCGTCGATATCAAGGATACGAACTATTTGTTTAAGCAAGTCAGGATCAGCTCATTTACTTCACGAATTATCCTAAACAGAGAACAAAGAGGTCGGACTAGTGGACAGTATGCAAGATCAAAGCTAAAAATACCTTTGACGTTGACGAAATAGCTTATCAGGAGGAGAGCTACCTCTTGTAACCAATATTGTAAATGTGGACTCAACGAAAGTTTCTTATTACACGTCTAATAGTGTAGAAGAGGTAGAATTATTCGAAGAGAAAAATGAAGTAGATGAAGGTGAAGATGAGGAGGAAAAGTAAGAGTAAGAGGAGGACAAGAAAAATGAAGAAGATAAATTTTTAGAAGAGGATTGAAAATAAAATAAAATCTATTTAATCTTGTGACATGTACTGTAACTTTACTGTGGAATGTAACATCTATTTACACTTGTGACATGTACTATATTTTAGTAACATCTATTTAGACTTAATTATATATGAATTTGCCGGTGTTGAGTGTTCCACCGAAGGGGTTGGCGAACCCAGGGAATTCAACGGAGTGTTGCTCCGGGCCTATTTATATAAACTGTGATTTTATGGTGTATCAGTGATACATGAGTGAGTATCCTATTGGTAGATAAGTACCTATGTGGTATTAAGGTATTAGAGTTGAGTTGGGTATCCTAGGATATCTTGAGTATATGAGTGTCCACGTGTTCCTTGTGAACTATATATTTGAAAACGAAATAACCTAAATATCTAAAAAGACCGTGAAATATATTATATTTTTCTTTTTTATTTTATTTATGTGTTCATGTTGTATATATATAAATCTGTGTATTTGTTGTATCATTATATGTTATTATCAGGTATGGTAGGACGACACAGATTATTCGGAGGTAGAGGCTCTATAAGGAGTGCTCCTCCGGCTACTGGTTTCGGATTCTCGTCGTAGAGTACTCTAGTGTACCGACCAATCACGTCTCCCACTCCATCGACGGTATGTGGTAGTACTTCTGGAACGAGCAGTTCTAGGCCTGAGACTACTCCCCCGTCCAACATTCCTCCTGCTGGCGGCACCATGGAGACAGAGGAGCAGATGGAGGAGGTCGAGCCGACTCCATCTTCGGTTCAGAGTGATCCTCCATGCGCGCCTCTGGACGAGACGATGATAAAGTTTTGGTCCGACGGACCTACAAATTAAGTTAATTAGTTAAAGAGTTTTCCAAATAATTCTATCTATATATTCATGAATTTAATTATCGTTGTATAGATATCATCCCTTTAGCGGTACAGAGAGCACTGGGAGTATTTTTGAGGCAGAACTATGGTGGACATTGGATCAACTACTCAGATGCTCCTGAGGATAGGAAGGCATTATGGTCTGCCACTTAAAGGTAAAAATATATTTGTTTTTATTATCAATAATCATTTATTATATAACTCTCTTTTTTACTTTTTGTAGAAAATCTATTTCTATCCACTACACCGGGCTGAGAAGATCGAGGAACAGTTTTCTGTCGTCGTCGCCAAGCTGATCCGTGATGCGATCAACGATCAAAAGGATTATGATCACCTCGAAAACCTGATCCATGGTTGGATCACGTCTGAGCAGTGGACTACGATGGAGGTGATATTCAACGAACCCAGGTACAAGGAAAGGTCGGAGAAGGCGAAGGCAGCTAGGTTAAAGGTAGAAAAGTGGTGTGGTGGCTCGATTCCCATGACAAAATATTTTCATCGTCTGATATGTATTATATTGAATATATATTATTTTAACAAAATTAGGATAAAATATTTAATTTTAATAAAAAATAATATATTTTTAATAGGTAAAGAGGGGTGATGATGCCAATATAGTGATCGTCTTCCTGGCCACCCATCGAAAGGGCAGAAAGCTCATCGATGAGAAGGTCACGCAGACCTATGTATGTTTTACTACCTTGTGTTAATTTAAATATAACTCAAGAAATATGCAAATAGATTATTGTTAGTAATAAGTAGATTAGACATTAGCAACTACTTTTCTAGGACGAGTATCTTAGGCTACGTGAGAGGGCGACTGCTAGTGCACCTGTAGAGGGAGGGGATGGTACTTTATCGTAGCCCTTTTCAGCTCCATCAGCGGACGAGCTCTAGATGATTGCCGTTGGTGGTCTTCATAGGGGTACGTACTATGGTACAGGATCCTACAGCTCCTTTTTTGCGATGCAGTCATTCAGGGTCCCCTCTGCCAGTTTGCGTTTCCCACAGCCCTAACAGGAGTCGGCTCGAGTCTCGGAGAGCGTTTCCTGCCAAGTTGCTGATCTGCGTGACAAGATGCTATGGAAGATTGTGGATTAGCCCCTGTCTCATCTTCAGATAGACGATGCGATACTCACCTTACAATTGGATATCTAGAGCACAACATCACGGACTTGAGGGAGCTGAGCGAGAGGATGGATCGTAGCGTTAATGATCTTACTGCATAGACAGAGCACAACATGATGGTGATCTAGGGGACGCAGGTCACCATGGGTGATCAACTGGCGATGATGCAGGATGCAATGGCTCAGAGCAGTACGGCACTGACATATGCCATTGATTCATGCAATGCTCGTCTGTTAGTATTGGAGCGAATACATCCTCCTGGTTTGTCGGCATCGACACCGACTCCACCAATTTTATTGCCTCCTCCATCGTCATTGGTGGTGCTTACACAAGAGCAGTATGAGTTCCTTCTATCCCAGATGCCCGACGGTGCTCCTCTTCCTCCTAATCAGCAGTAATCCTTGTTTGGACAGTTTTTAATGTGTTTATGTGTACTGGCCCATTTTTGGGTTTTGATGTATTTATTTTATACTTTTTATTACATTCTGAAATACATGTGACACTTATTTTAAATTCATTCATCGACTTCTTGGGACGTATTTAGTGTAATATTAGTTTGCAGATTTTTTTTCTATGTGAGTTTAGTTTATTATTCATATTAACTGTATGTGAATTTACCAGTGTTGAGTGTTCCACTAAAGGGGTCGATGAACACAGGGAATTCAATGGAGGGTTGCTCCGGGTCTATTTATATAAACTATTATTTTATAACTATAGGTAGAGTTTTGTTGGAAAATATTATACAAATCGTATTATGTTTTTTTAATTTATTTTGTAATTTAGCGACAATCGGTGACGTTCTGCGTCATGTTGCGACGTAAGGTTATGTCGCTAACATGTATCGGAACGTCGCTAACTTTTACCATGGACGTCGCAAAATGTCGCGACACGTCACTATGAAGTTGACATGACAATTTTTGCCAAGTCAGCATTGTTGTAGCAAAACATCACTCATAATGTCGCTAATATGGCGACGTTTAGCTAAGAACTTTAATGTCGCTAACTTACCAACGTCGCATCACGAGACGTCTCTAATGTCAAAAAAATCTACGACGTCAGCACGTCGTAAATATACGTCGCTATAACGACAAATAACAATAAATTTGTTGTCAGCAACCATGAAATACGCGACAATACCAAAACATCGCTAATTATGTCACCAATTTATGTTAGCGACGTTTATTTACCTATTAGCGACATTTTTAGGCGTCGCTAATATGTATTATTTTGGTAGTGCATTGGCGACCTCTCCCGTCCCCACCCCTCTGACCGACCCCCCTCCAACACCCCCCTCTCGTCTCTCGCCGACGATCTCCCCCTCTTCCCGACTCGTACCTGCGTCCACTCCCGTCCTCGCCCGTGACCCCTCGTCTCTCCATGCACGCCCCTTCTCCCGTCCGCGACCTGCACGCCCCAGCGCCCGAGTCTCTCCCCTTCGCCCATCCGCGATCGGCACGCCCCAGCGCCTGAGTCTTTATTTAACTATAATTAAAATATTATAGAATTTTCTAGAATTATTTATGGATCAACCTATATATATATATATATATATATATATATATATATATATATATCAATTATTGATAATTATTAAAACCTAAACCCGGATACCCAAACCCTAAACCCACATACCCGCACCCAAACCCGAACCCGAACCAACTCACACCTGTAACCCACCCTAGATACAGTAAGCCGCACCCCTTTATCTCCCTGGAAACCCCTGCAGCCCCGACCCCTTCCTCTCCCAAAACCGATCGCCCTGACCCCTCTCTTCCTCTCCTCGAAACCCCCTTCACACCCCTATTTATACCCCTTCAGAGCAGACCACCACCACCAACATCTCTCCACCAGTCCAGACGAACGTCGACAATGCCGTCGACCGCTGTCGACACCGACGAACGCCGCCGTACGCCGCCGAGAGTAGCCACCCAAATCCCGAGCAGCAGCGAACACGTGAGGTACCCTTCTTCCCACCCCTGTTTCTCCCTGCTCATTAAACCTAATATCGACCCGTCGAATCCTATGTGAGGACCACATGACCCCCATAAGTCTTATTTAATTAGTTTAGATTTTTGTGTCCTGTGTCGGTCGCAAATTGCGACACAAAACAGGAAAAAGTAACTTAATTTTAGGAACATAAACTGTTCTAACCTCCCATGTTCGTGTCTAATTTTCTTCCAACTTTGTTAATATTTTAAAATAATACTTGAACAGTAATTTAGACAACATAACCTAGTTTTAATCTCTTTAAACACTTTCTTTTAATTTGATTTATGCTGTAATTTATTTGCTGCTGAAATCTATCAAAAACTTAATTTCCTAAATCCAAATTTTCTCGATACGGGGTACGTCTCACTAAACGAGGCAACTTCGTCATGTGAAAATTTTACCGAAAGGCGCGTATCGTCAACGCAGACGTGTAAAATTTTGCAAAATTTGATTTGGATGTGCGTGCATACCAAAATCAACGCGTATCCGTCGAAAAATACTATATCGTTCTGTTCTGACACTCGTCATAATTTTGTGTATGCTTGTCGTTTTGCAATGAAACTTACACCATCGGATTCGCTGCGTTACGTTGGTCCTGTGATCCAAGTTGGTTCGATTCTGAGAACAATGACGAAACACCAATTCGTGGGCCCCACGGTTCCACTTGACGGGTGATTTCTCGACCGGCTCATCGGAATCCAGTTCTGGAGGTTCCGTTGGGTTCGTATTATTATTTTTGACTCGTAAACACTAAGTTTGACAAATTTGGAGAACTTTTTCTCTGGTATATTTTTTGGTGCGAAGTGGGCTATATGTGGACCCCGCTTTGACCAAAACTGTCGATTATGCCCCTGTATTCAAATTGGACTTATGGGTAGTCAATTCTAGCTATTTCAAGTATTTTGAGAGCAATAATGATGTTTGTTTCAGCATCCGAAGACATACTTGGAGATTCTACTTTTTTAGGAGCAACTTCAGAACCCAGGCAAGTGTACCTTGCCAAACCTACAGAGATCCTGTTATATTATTTGCTTGAGTTATTTATATATATATATATTTCTTTGATGTACTTGTTAAATCTATGACTGTGAGACGTTGCTTAGCGTCCGAACAAGATTCGGGTGTCGACGCCGTACGCGGAGTCGTGTAACGTCATTTAGAGAGTTAATTCCACGATCCTATTTTGCGTGCTTGCTTTACTAAGTACGTTATACCATAGGACACTTGACACAATTTTATGTGACATAATATTTCTTGAGTTATTCATGGTGATTCTGTATAGGCTTACAGGATTCGTGATATGATACTTGCATATATAAAGATATCATTATGACTGGTTGTACTAGCTAGAGGTCATGATCTTGTGTGTTATGGACATGAGACATCGTGGACATAAGACGTGAGATTACATTGGGTGGAAAAAGACACACTATACTATATGTTGATTATTTATATATATACTATACTACTGGAGGTGTTTTGGCACCTATACTGGACTACGAGATATTACTTGCTGCTATGGGCTCCCCGACATAGAGCCTGTAGTGGTTTCAGCCTAAGTATGACTGATGCTCTCACGTGCATATCACTTAGATGGTTACATTAGTTTACCCCTGAGTATGTGACATTATACTATTTTACTTTGGCATGCTATTTTTTGTACCTTATTACGTCCCTCTGAGGACCTGGTCTTTTGCCAGTTTTGTGGCATAGACCGTTGTGGAGCCTGCTTAGAGTTGCTGATGTATGTTGCTTTGTCTTGCAGGCATTGGTGCCAGGTACTTATATCAGTTCTTTTAGAGTTATGATTATTATTTATATTATTTATTCATCTGCTGGTGTAGCCTAGTTTTATAGACTCATATTCCTTTCTTGAGTCTATTCGAGTTTATGTGTTACTGGGCGGCCGGTTTTAGCACATATAGTTCATTCTTGATATTTTGTTCTTTATGTGGATTGAGACATAGATATTTTTAGTATTCTTAGATAGTTACCCTTATTATATAGCTTATACGTATTCGAGTCAGATCAGAGTCTGGTCGAATGCATAGTTGGCATATTATGTATTCCTAGTCCTACGTATTTTGGGACTAGGGCGTTACATATTTTTGTGGTGCCCATGTAGGTCTATGACTATATTGCTTTGGTTTCAACTAAGGAACCAAGCAAGCCTGCAAATTAGGGTAGAATAAATTTATAGGATCTCATCCACATATTGACACGTTCTTGACCTCTATATTGGATTCAAATAAATTCCTTGACTTGCATCATGCTTGATTCAACTGTTTGACCCTACACTGTTCCCGACAGAAGAAGAGAAGGAAGATAAGTTCTTTGACAGACTTAGCTTTGAGCTACAGAGATTAATCGGCTCCATTGCACCTACTTCATTCATGGACGTCCTTGCTGCAGCCCGATGCATGGAGCTCATCACCAGGAGTGAGTCCAGCCAAAAATGACCATTCATATTAGCACCAGCCAGAGCACCACAGGAAGAAGCTTCAAAATGACCTCACATGCACCAGCCATGCAGAGCAACTCCGCAAGCACTGCCTACATGTCAATATTATGGCAAGCGAGGTCATTACAAGTGCGAGTGCAGATGCAAGTTAGGACTATGCTTGATTTGCGGATCAGGACAACACTCAGCACAAGACTGTATGGAATAGTGGAGAGAAGCAATGATGATTCATCGACCAGCCCTACCAGAACCAGCACCATGACTCCCTACTTGTCATTATTGTGGCAAGATAGGTCACCTCGCCAAGGAATGCTGATGCAAATTAGGATTGTGTTTGCTTTGCGGTTCATACCAGCATTCAGCCAGAGATTGCACGGAGCATTGAGAAGAAGCACCGATGGTTCACCGAAGAGCACCGATGGTAAATCGACAAGCTTTACCAGTACCGAGACCAGTCCAGCAGCCACATAGACCAGCTTATCCAGCACTAGGAGCATCACATACAGAAGATGAAGGATTCAGACCACCAGCACAGGGAGGTTATCAGCCGAGGCCACCCTTGGCATCACATACATCACTCTTCCAGTAGGCCCAGCAACAACATATGGTACCACCATAGGGATGTGGACAAGTTTTTTCGATGACAGTGGAGGAGGCACGGACTCGAGGAGTAGCGAATATGAGTAAGATTTAGTTTTATCATAGCTAGCTATAGTAACGAATATTTCTAGTAATACTTTAGCATGTGCCTGTTAGTTCCATTCCCTAGCCTATTATAAAATCCCATATTTTTAAATATTATCTAATTAATTAGTTATTAAATTTATTTATATTATTTCACAGTTAATTAGAAATATGATATTATTGATTTTTGTTACCTAGATAATTAATTATTTAGAATTATTATACAAAACTACTATTTTATTTTAGGGATCCTTGTGGGAGAGTGATAGATTTTTAGAAATTAATTTCGGGGTACAAATGTATTTTCTGGATTTTTTTATACCTTAAATATACATGTAAATAATATATATAGCTAATAATGATAATAATAATAATAATAAGTGTTAGTTATAATAAAAGAGTAATAATAATATTAGTAATAATAGTAATAATAATAATAATATTAATAGTTATAATAATAATTATATTAGTAAGTAGTAATAATAAAAAGAAAAGAAAAGGAAGAGAAAAAGAAAATAAAGGAAAAAGAAATTAAAATCCTAATCTATAAACCTTAATCCTAATTAAACCTAAACTACACTAACCACTAAACTCCTTAAACTCCCCTCCCCTTAAAACAAAACCCACAACAGCCTAAACTACCCAGCCCGTTAAATTTTCCCCCGCGGCTAACCTGTGCGGCCCAGGGTTCTTCCCCCCCGCTTCCCTGCTCTCTCTATATATATGTACAAATCTCATGATTCAAAACCCTAACCTAACCCCTACTCCACGACCCAGACCGCGCCCCTGCCGACCCCCTCGATCTGCCGTCGCCGTCGGAGCCAGCACCGCCAACCGCCGCTCAATCCGCGATCGTGACCACCGCAGAAATTTACAGCAACGAACCCTTGTTCATACGCTGATTCCCGCTCCATCTCACAACCAAATTCGACCCCATCTTCACCGGTATGTTCATGACCTATCCCTCTTCCAACTCCGTGTATTAGTTTCCTTCGAACAGCGCATAACCCTAGGTGAAAACCGAGACCAAGTTGGGAAAAAACCACAACTTTTACGCTGCAGAAATCTTTTACGATGACCCATGTTTAAGGACTCATATATCCCACCACAGAGATCCAAACTTAGATTTTCTTTTTGCTATGTGAAGACCATATAACTAAAATTATTTTCTGTCAATTTTATTATTTTATTATGTGTTAGAATCAGAATTTAATTAGGTTGAAAATCCATAAAAACTTATTTTTAAAATATTAAATTTTTTGATACGGAGCGTGCCCCGCTAAACGGGACTGCCTCGTCGCATACTAGTTGCACCAAAAGGCGCGTATGATATGTCCAGACGTGTGGACTTTCGCAAAAACTGATTTGGACGTGTGTGCGCGTCAGAATCACTCCGTATCCGTAAAATATCCCCGTATCGCGACTTTTGCAAAATATCACACCATTTATTGTACGCTCGTCAGAATGCGATAAAACTTGTACCATTAGATTTGTGGTTTCATGCTGGTCCTGTGACCCAAGTTTTATGCGATTCTGAGATAGTTGACCAAGCCGCCTATTTGCGGGTCCCTCGGTTGACTTTTTGGGCGAATTTCTGTTCGGCTCATCGGAATCCAAAATTGGATGTACCGTTGAGTTCGTATTGACGTTTAGAATCGGTTTGACCTATAATTTGTCCTATTTAGAGATCTTTACCCCTGGCACGCATTTTGGTACAAAGTGGGCCACATGTGGACCTCGCTTTGACCCAAAATTACCGTTTTGCCCCTATGTCCAAATTGGAAAGGGTAGTGTTTTCTAGCTATCTTGCTTATTCTGAGAACGTTGGTGATATTTATTTCAGCATCCGGGGACGTTCATTCTGATGCCGTAGTTTCTACTCCTGTGTGCTTGACGCTTGGACGTTTACACTTTGCAGCTCCTTTGCCAGGCAAGATACCTTGTCAAATTGCTTACAGTACTTTGCATGCTTATTATATTTTTTTATGTTCATTGCATGTGTGTTTTTCTTTCAGTCATAATTATATACTATATATATGTTGACACACACTTGACACATAGTATCATGGGAGGGGAGGACAATCAGTAGGCGTATGGGCTATAACCACTCTGGTAAACCATAATATTTAGCACGCACTACGGTAGTGTGTCGCACTGGTTGCTACCTCCGAGGTATGTCAATTTCTGGTGTTGTGCTGGTCGCTACCCCCGAGGTATATCGATTTCTGATGTCCCTGCCGTGTGTGTCAGTTGTGAGGTTTAGATCGAGTAGCCTACCCATGCCCATACGTCGAAAAGTTGTCCTTATTATGCATTCATATAGATTGTCTTATACATCGTACTTATATATTTTTCGTCTATATTACATGTTTACTGTATTCAATTGGCATGCTTCTATGTATCTTGTTACATCCCTCTGAGGACCTGGTCCCTTGCCAGGTATAGACGATCAGGAGTATCCGTAGGAGTACGGGCCAGGACCTGACGCATTATTTTCCGCCGAGGAGGTCTTACCTTCTGAGCATCTTTGATTATCACTAGTGATGGATCTTTTAGCTGACACTCTTACATCATTATTTTATTTTATATTGGAGATTTTGTACTCCTCTATCATTCTAGCTTTGATATAGTCATTGGTAGTGGATTTGTCTCCACCAGACTATTATTTTGGATTATCCAGACTCATTATTCTAGTTTAGTTATTTTCTTTCTGTGACTTATTGTGTGGATGAGATTAGTATTTCTGTGACTTGTGACAATATATATACCACATGTGAGTTATTATTCATATTACAACATACATGGGTATTATGATATCCATATATTGGAGTTGCCATATACACACGGCTGACATGCTTACGTGTTCCTAGTCCTACGTATTTTGGGACTAGGACGTGACATATTTTTGTGGTGGCCCATGCAGATCGAGAGCATATTGTCTCGATTACGTTACTGTACCGAGCAAGCCTGCACCTAGGATTAGAGTATAGGATCTCATCCACATTTGACTATGACTCTTCCTTCCAATCTGTCCTATTTGAATAACTACATCCTGCTTGATTCATATGCTTCCTTAATAGTTCCTTGAGTATAGCCTTCTACAATAATATAGGAATCCTTGTTGTTAGGATAATAATTATGGTAATATTCCTAAGAAGAATACCACTAGAATATTGCCACATCACTAAGTTAGAATACTTAATGAACCCTAGCATCCCCTACCTGTAGATTGATTGACCATTTTCCCTTGATAATTAGGGATGACTTGAGAGTAGTATGGACACTACTGGAGTTAGTTAGAACTTTGACCGTATTATTTGACCCTAGTATTGAGGAACCAATAGAAATCCAAGGTTAAATATTGTCACGACCCGTACCCGAAAATTCGGGCACGAGTGCGTGGATACGTCCAGCCTATGCCGCAGTGTCGGCGGTAGTACGCTGTCTAGGGCATGATCACAGGTGATAAATCTAGCTCATTCACAATAATCAAATAGGCAAGGAAAATTAGCAGGAAAAGAATGCTAAGATTTTATAACCAGAATATGATAATCAGATCCAGAATTTATTACAGAACCATAGATTATATCGGGGACAAACCCGATTACTAAGATGAAAGGAAAACAAATAGCTAAAAGCTAACTACTCTGCAGGAGTAGTCTCCTGGGTGGGAACCGGCTCTGCAACTGTATCACCTGCTGTCTCATAGGGCCCATAATAGGTGGGGGCAAGGTTCTCATCATCACCTAAACAACGGATCCAGTCAGGAAAGGAGCAAAGTACACAATGCACAACAAGATTTAAACTAAATATTCGTGACAGGTAGAAAATAACTGACTAAGCATTATGTTGAGAAATGCGTAAGTAAGTAGTGAATTTAACTGAGAAATAATGTTATAAAACAAGACTAGAAGTAAAATATGATTGATTGCTATAAACCAGAAATCTGAGTAAAACAGGAATAAAATGTGACAAGAAATATAACTGTAACGAGACAGGAACTTATGTGCGTGAACTTGTATATTTAGAATACCTAGTTGGCATGTAGGGGTTTATAAGGCTATAGGGCCGTCATAGACGACTAGTACACAATGACTACGGAAATAATCAAGTATAAGGCTGATGGTACAATCGCGTACCAACAGCTGGCACACAGTGATTACAGAGGGAAAGGGTAAACTACATGCCTCCTAGTATTCTCCCGCCCGACACGAAAAGCAAGACACGAAATACATTATTCAAGACCTGAAATCCAGTGCTCTAACTCTACATATAATCATCAATGGTACAAATAAAGCAGGGAATTTATTTATCACAATATAAAGGTTAAACTTGAAGTGCAGGTACTTGCCTGATGTTTGGATCCAAATATAGTTTGGTGTCTCGAGGAAATTTCCAGAAATGAGTCCGGATGCTGAAATAAATATTACCATCATGCTCATAAGATGTCAAATAGCTAGAAACGCCTGTCCTTGGGTCCAATTTGGAGACAAGGGCAAAAACGGCAGTTTCGGGTCAAAACGGGGTCCGCCGGTGGGCCCGCTTTGCACCGAAAAACGTGTCCGGGTCAAAGGTCTCCAAATTCACCAAACTTAGTGTCAACAGGTCAGGAACGCTGATACAAACCCAACGGAACTTCCAGATTTGGATTCCGATGAGCCGAACACAAAATCGCCCGTCGAGCGGGGCCTATGGGGCCCACGACACGCGATTTCGTCAACGTTCTCAGAATCGAACCAAACTTGACCCACAGGACCAGCGTATCACTACGAGTCCGATGGCGCAAGTTTCGTCTCGATCCGACGTGTATGCACGAAGTTAGGGTGAATTGCAGAAAAGGCGGATACGGGGCGATGTCCGCGGATACGCGTTGATTCCGGTGTGCACGCACACCCGAATCAGCTTCCACGAAAACTCACACGTCCGTATCGACGATGCGTACGTATCTGTGAAGACCGTACGCGACCAAGTCGTCCCGTTTGGTGGGGCGGACTCAGTTCCGGGGTGAAACAGGATCTAGTTTTTCCTGTTTTTGGATCGCGGTGTGCGATCACCACAGGACGCGATGCCCCGAACAGTTTATCCGGACACCGAGAGGGTCATACAGGCTTCACAACGCAATTTACGGAATTGAAAACGGAGCTACGAGGCGAAAGTTACACGTACCTGAAGGGGACCTGAAAATCGAGTCTAGATCGTGTCCGACACGTGTCCGACACGTGTCCAATGAATTGGGAAAAAATTAGGGTTTAGGGTTCAGGGGAAATCCGGCGAGGGGAGCGGCGGTCCGGCCGGAGCTGAGGGCGGCGCCGCTGCGGGGGAGGCCGGCCGAGGGCTGGCGGCTGCGTCGTCTGCCGGCGGAGGCGCTGGCGGCTCGTCGGCTGCCGGCGGAGCTGCTGGGAAGAAGAGAAGGAGCAGGGGAGAAGGGGACGGCGGCTCACGGTGGTGGCGAGGGCTGGAGGGAAGGAGGACGGCGGGGCGAGTTCGTCCGGCGGCGAGGCGGAGCTGGGGTGGTCGACGGTGGCCGGGGAAGAAAGGGGGAGGGATTTATAGGGCTGGGAGGCGGTGGCGTGGGCCGAGGGAGGCGGCGGCCAGCGCGGGGGCGGGGGCGCGTGGCCGCGGGCTGCGCGGAGGCGGGCGGCGGGTCCGGCGGAAGCTCGGGGAGCCGGTGGACGCGGGGGGGGGCCGGAGCGGGTCACGCGGGGGGGGGCTGGGTCACGGGTTTGGGTTCGGGTCGGGTTCGGGCGGACCCGACCCGACCCGTTAGGGTTTGGGCTGGGCTGCGGCCCAACGGGCCAGGGCGGGCTGGGCTGGAATTTTTAAATATAAATAATAATAATAATAATAATAATAATAAAATAATAATAATAATTAATAATAATAATAATAATAATAATAATTAATTAATTAATTAAGTAGTTTTAGGTGATTTAAAATTAGGTCCGGGGCCCGATAAATTCCATAAAAAATTGTCCTAAGTCCAGTTTTTTATTTTACACCAAAAAATATTATTTTCATAATATTTTAATGTTGTTTATTATCAATTAAAAATTAGGTAATAATTCAAAACCCTGATTTTAATTACAGAAAATTCCCAGAAAATTCCAGAAAATTGTGAAAAATTCTAATTTTAATATTTTTGAAAAATCAGGGGCTTACAATCTACCCAACTTATAAAATTTTGTCCTCGAAATTTAAAAAATATGGTAGGGTTCTCTCTGTCCAATCTCACTTGATTACAGTCCAACGGTTTTCTCTCAGGTGAACATTGAGGTCGCTACCAACTTATAGTTTTACCCTTATCCTCTAAGGCTGTACAACTAGTAAAGCTAGGTCTCAACTTAATAAATCATGGTATTGAATCTTTAAGTCTGCAACACAAATACACCACCTATGGTATTCCCTTAGTCATAGAGGTTATCGTCAATTCGACCGGTCTCAGGGGTACATCTAGCACTTCAAATCAAACTTATATCAAACACAGGATTTTGTCTTTCCGAAATAAGGGAAGACGAGGATCAATAGTAAAGAGTTTAAGGGCGAGGTGGTAGAGCAGAGGTATAGGGATCAAGGCGTTTAAAGAATTCTAATCGGGATTGTCAGGCGGTTATGGATTGAGATTCTATTCTGGTAATGCTGATACGATATGCTCGGACGTATTTAGGGGCAAGTACACTAGTCAACTATATATCTCAATCCACGTAAAGTAGTTATGCGAAGTGCGAATCAAAATGCACTAAGGTTGATCAGACCGTAGTACACTGATTCTGAATAGACACTTGCATTAGTGGGGTTGATCAGGCCTCAATAATACATGTGTCATGAACAAGCCCGATAAAGGGTAAGCTTGCAAAACTAAGCTATAAAATAGCAGCATATGTCAAGTTCAGCAAAATTTAAGTGCGCTAGATGATGATAAAAAGGAGGTGCAAATTATTGAAGTTCATAAAACACATATAAGCACAATAGCAAAAGCCTCTAAAAACTCTACAGTTATCAAATATAAAAGCATACTAGGTTATTTAGCAAGTTCAAAAATTAATAGGTTGGGGCTGAGGTCACGAACCAATAGGCACGAGAATAATACTAGAAAAAGGTATCTACGAATCACTTACGCGCATTGGCTGCTACCAAGGTCTGCGCGTTCTCCACGGTCATCACGTAAGCTTGTCCGCGTCCTGGAGCAGCGGCACAGTCCCTCACTCGATGTGCTGTTGATCCACAATACAGACAGGCACCTAGTCTCTTCCTACAAACTTGCCAGGTGTGACCTTGTTTTTTACAAAAGCCACAAGTGGGAACTCGTTGATTCTGTCCTTGAGCTTGGTGTTGGGGTGCTGTAGCTTGAGGGAGAGGACGCTGGGTTTGCTGCAGGGACCTCTGCTGTTATTGTTATTGAAAAGGGCGTTTGTTGGGTCCCGCATTTCCGGCATCTCTCTCTCGCTTTAGTTTATGCCCCATGTCTCTCTCAACGCCTTGTGCCACGTTCAAGATTTCCTCATAGGTGCGAGCTCGGCTGGTGGTGACAGCAAGGCGAATATCCGGAGACAGCCCCTTCTTGAATCTACGGGCTCTGTCCTCCGGGGTACGAACCATGTACTCCGCAAAGTGGCTTAACCTGCTAAATTTAGCAGTATATTCATCAACAGACATGTTACCTTGTTCCAGTCTCTCGAATTGGCTTTCGAGAGCTTCCCGAGCCACTTCGGGATAAAATTTCTCCTTGAATAGCCTTTTGAAGTCCTCCCAGGTAAGGTCAGGAGCAGATAGTTGGGGTTCATCTCGGAGCCAGGTCTGAGCTATGTCGAACAGTTGTAGGCTTGCGGACTCCACTTTGAGATCATCAGGAACCCGAGCAGTCTTCAGGAGTCTCTCTACGTTCTCTATCCATTCATCGGCATAGAGAATGCCTTCAGTTCCGTAGAATTCCAGGGGTCTTAGGTTCTTGAAATCTTTGGCACTTCCTGGCCTCTTTTGTGGCGACTCCTGGGACTTAATAGCTTCTGAGAGGCTGGTCCGCAGAAGTGCAGTCTGTTCTTTCTGGGATTCTACTAGTCCCTGGAACACTCCAAGTAGTTGTGCCCCATCTAAAGTAACTGCCGGAGTAGATGGAGGTGGAGGGAGTGCAAGAGTTTCGGGCACAGTCTGCTCAGCTGGTTCTGATGTGCCTCCTACTGTGTTCCTTGTCTGAACCATTCTGAAAGATGAAGGGATAGGGAGATCAGAATAGATTACTTGGAAATCAAGGGCGATAGAAAAAAAATTGATCAGAAGTGATATCCAGAATTGAAATAAGGACCCTATACTGTGAATGAGCTTTTCCTAGAATCCTCAATCTTATTGCAGGCCTGTTCGGTCCCTAAGTTGAAACCGAACAATTTAGTCGTTTGACCTGCATGGGCCACCACAAAAACATGTCATGACCCGCACCCAGAAATTCGGGCACGAGTGCGTGGATACGTCCAGCCTACGCCGCAGTGTCGACGGTAGTACGCTGTCTAGGGCATGATCACAGGTGATAAATCTAGCTCATTCACAATAATCAAATAGGCAAGGAAAAATAGCAGGAAAAGAATGCTAAGATTTTATAACCAGAATATGATAATCAGATCCAGAGTTTATTACAGAACCATAGATTATATCGGGGACAAACCCGATTACTAAGATGAAAGGAAAACAAATAGCTAAAAGCTAACTACTCTGCAGGAGTAGTCTCCTGGGTGGGAACCGGCTCTGCAACTGTATCACCTGCTGTCTCATAGGGCCCATAATAGGTGGGGGCAAGGTTCTCATCATCACCTAAACAACGGATCCAGTCAGGAAAGGAGCAAAGTACATAATGCACAACAAGATTTAAACTAAATATTCGTGACAGGTAGAAAATAACTGACTAAGCATTATGTTGAGAAATGCGTAAGTAAGTAGTGAATTTAACTGAGAAATAATGTTATAAAACAAGACTAGAAGTAAAATATGATTGATTGCTATAAACCAGAAATCTGAGTAAAACAGGAATAAAATGTGACAAGAAATATAACTGTAACGAGACAGGAACTTATGTGCGTGAACTTGTATATTTAGAATACCTAGTTGGCATGTAGGGGTTTATAAGGCTATAGGGCCGTCATAGACGACTAGTACACAATGACTACGGGAATAATCAAGTATAAGGCTGATGGTACAATCGCGTACCAACAGCTGGCACACAGTGATTACAGGGGGAAAGGGTAAACTACATGCCTCCTAGTATTCTCCCACCCGACACGAAAAGCAAGACACGAAATATATTATTCAAGACATGAAATCCAGTGCTCTAACTCTACATATAATCATCAATGGTACAAATAAAGCAGGGAATTTATTTATCACAATATAAAGGTTAAACTTGAAGTGCAGGTACTTGCCTGATGTTTGGATCCAAATATAGTTTGGTATCTTGGGAAAATTTCTAGAAATAAGTCCGGATGCTGAAATAAACATTACCATCATGCTCAGAAGATGTCAAATAGCTAGAAACGCCTGTCCTTGGGTCCAATTTGGAGACAAGGGCAAAAACGGCAGTTTCGGGTCAAAACGGGGTCCGCCGGTGGGCCCACTTTGCACCGAAAAACGTGTCCGGGTCAAAGGTCTCCAAATTCACCAAACTTAGTGTCAACAGGTCAGGAACGCTGATACGAACCCAACGGAACTTCCAGATTTGGATTCCGATGAGCCGAACACAAAATCGCCCGTCGATCGGGGCCTGTGGGGCCCACGACACGCGATTTCGTCAACGTTCTCAGAATTGAACCAAACTTGACCCACAGGACCAGCGTATCGCTACGAGTCCGATGGTGCAAGTTTCGTCTCGATCCGACGTGTATGCACGAAGTTAGGGTGAATTGCAGAAAAGGCAGATACGGGGCGATGTCCGCGGATACGCGTTGATTCCGGTGTGCACGCACACCCGAATCAGCTTCCACGAAAACTCACACGTCCGTATCGACGATGCGTACGTATCTGTGAAGACCGCACGCGACCAAGTCGTCCCGTTTGGCGGGGCGGACTCAGTTCCGAGGTGAAACAGGGTCTGGTTTTTCCTGTTTTTGGATCGCGGTGTGCGATCACCACAGGACGCGATGCCCCGAACAATTTGTTCGGACACCGAGAGGGTCATACAGGCTTCACAATGCAATTTATGGAATTGAAAACGGAGCTACGAGGCGAAAGTTACACGTACCTGAAGGGGACCTGAAAATCGAGTCTGGATCGTGTTCGACACGTGTCCGACACGTGTCCAATGAATTGGGAAAAAATTAGGGTTTAGGGTTCAGGGGAAATCCGGCGAGGGGAGCGGCGGTCCGGCCGGAGCTGAGGGCGGCGCCGCTGCGGGGGAGGCAGGGCGGGGGCTGGCGGCTGCGTCGTCTGCCGGCGGAGGCGCTGGCGGCTCGTCGGCTGCCGGCGGAGCTGCTGGGAAGAAGAGAAGGAGCAGGGGAGAAGGGGACGACGGCTCACGACGGTGGCGAGGGCTGGAGGGAAGGAGGACGGCGGGGCGAGTTCGTCCGGCGGCGAGGCGGAGCTGGGGTGGTCGACGGTGGCCGGGGAAGAAAGGGGGAGGGATTTATAGGGCTGGGAGGCGGTGGCGTGGGCCGAGGGAGGCGGCGGCCAGCGCGGGGGCGGGGGCGCGTGGCCGCGGGCTGCGCGGAGGCGGGCGGCGGGTCCGGCGGAAGCGCGGGGAGCCGGTGGACGCGGAGGGGGGGTGGGGGGGGCGGAGCGGGTCACGCGGGGGGGGGGGGCTGGGTCACGGGTTTGGGTTCGGGTCGGGTTCGGGCGGACCCGACCCGACCCGTTAGGGTTTGGGCTGGGTTGCGGCCCAACGGGCCAGGGCGGGCTGGGCTGGAATTTTTAAATATAAATAATAATAATAATAATAAAAAAATAATAATAATAATAATTAATAATAATAATAATAATAATTAATTAATTAATTAAGTAGTTTTAGGTGATTTAAAATTAGGTCCGGGGCCCGATAAATTCCAGAAAAAATTGCCCTAAGTCCAGTTTTTCATTTTATACCCAAAAATATTATTTTCACAATATTTTAATGTTATTTATTATTAATTAAAAATTAGGTAATAATTCAAAACCCTGATTTTAATTACAGAAAATTCCCAGAAAATTCCAGAAAATTATGAAAAATCCCAATTTTAATATTTTTGAAAAATCAGGGGCTTACAAATATTAGGACTAAACCAAACTTTCAGAGTGAGATAATATTAGAACTATAAATTTAGATTATTGTCTTGATATTAGCAGAACAGTACCTTAGAAAACCAAGAGGAAAGAATATAACATTTCCCTTGATCATACCTCGAACACAGAGATTAGCATACCACCTTCCCCTTAGAAAACCATGATATTATCAAGAGTCTCTCATTCTAAATTCATATCTTGTTCCTCTGCAACCTTAACGATCGCTATTTGTGCGGCGACTAATTTTGTTCTTCATCTTTCAATTCGTGCCACCTGACACTTCTAATTGTAGGTCAAGTGATATTCTTTTATGTTAGGATATATAGTTTGCTAGATTTATAGTTGTTAATCTTGAATTTTGAAATTATGTGCTTAGTAGTTAGAACTTGATAGCTGAGTTGTTCATTTAGATTATGATTTTTGATTATCCTTTAGTTTTAAATCACATAATTTGTACTTTCACTCATCATAATCCAGCGTACCTATAATTCTTGTACTACCTCGACCTATGCTGCTATTATAGCCTAGTTTTGCAAGCTTATTATTTTATCGAGCTTGTTCATGACATATGTATTATTAGGGGCCCACACTAATACATTGTCTAAATCAGAATTAGTATATTATGGTCTGATCAACCGTAGTGCGCTTGGTTCGATCTTCGTATCACTACTTTACGTGGATTGAGATATAGTTGACTCAACTTGTTAGACGAATATACTTGCCCTCTAGATTGGTCAGAGCATATCATGTCAGGTACATAACTGTTCTGATGTAAACATGCGAATAGAAATTTACCAAAATAAGATTTTAATCCACAACTGCCTTGGCAACTCCCTTTCAAATTCTCTAATCCCTTTGAATCCTGTACTTGTATTCTATCACCTCTTTCTTGAATTCTTTATTGTTGTTTTCCGTCTTCCCTTATTTCGGAAAGACGAACGTTCGTGCTTAGCATAAGTTTTGATACACGGATAGTACTAGATATACCCCATAGGCCAAGCACTCATGATGACAAATAAGAGAGCGCAGGCACAGGAAGTCGTAGATACAGGTATGACCTTTAGTTATATTTGTCATTTCATACTCATGACCCCCTTTATGACATGACATCTTAGGTGGATAGTAGATGTAGAATTATATATATGGTGGTTTAGCAGTTATGAGAAGATATTGATATTCTACCCAGATAGCATACACGCGATGCTAATAGATGATGTGAGTATCAGTAGTAGTACTCTTTCCCCTATCACCATCTCGCCCTTGGGGTGGCTCATCTTTTCTTCTATATCCATTCCTTGTCCCATGCTTAATTCTCCCTATCGTAGTTACATCTTTTCGTGCCATCATGAATTATTTGGTTTACTTTGACCCTACCCTTATTTTTGTTAGTTAAAACATAAATGGATTAGTAATAACTAATAACTAAAAGATAAGTACATAATGATAACCCTTATGTATATGCACTATAGCAATATCTGTATTCTCTTACTTTTTAAAAACCTTGTATAGCATCCCTTAGTCTAATAGGAATTAGTTGGATTGTTGAAATAGTTTATACTCCTCATAGATTTATAAGTTAGTCAAGACCTTAATTTTTGCCCTAAAACTTAGACTAAGCCTAGGAAAGACTTGAAGGCACTTGTTACGAACTGACGACTATGACAAATCATTGGCGAAGTAGCGACAGCTGCAGCTAGACCGTTATAGTAGAGTAGTCAAAGTATTTGGAGACATACTGGTCAGGTGGCATGACGGTATAAGACTACGATACTTGACGGTTACAAAGAAAAATTATAGTTATGATATTCCAGACAAGTATTCCAAGATTCTCGACCCAATGAATAAATTTGTCCTATAACCTAGACAATAGCCTCAAGAGACTTTGACTACTAGTAGAATTCTTGTAAGTTGGGTAGTATAGACGAGTTAGAGGATAATAGAATAGGGTATGAACAATAAATGAAAAGTGTTAGGGTGACTGACCATGACTTTTAGGAAGCACTGCTAGATAGCAATGAAGTGTAATAGCTATAGTAATTTATTATGAATATGGGTTAGTGTCAATTTCGAGGACGAATTTTTTTGTAAGTTGGGTAGAATGTAAAACCTCATATTTTTAAATACTATTTAATTAATTAGTTATTAAATTTATTTATATTATTTTGCAGTTAATTAGAAATATGATATTATTGATTTTTGTTACCTAGACAATTAATCATTTAGAATTATTGTACAAAACTACAATTTTATTTTAGGGATCCTTTTGGGAGAGATATATTTTTTGAAATTAATTTCGGGGTACAAATGTATTTTCTGGATTTTTTTATATCTTAAATATATATGTAAATAATATATATAGCTAATAATAATAATAATAATAATAAGTGTTAGTTATAATAAAAGAGTAATAATAATATTAGTAATAATAGTAATAATTATAATAATAATAATATTAATAGTTATAATAATAATTATATTAGTAAGTAGTAATAATAAAAAGAAAAGAAAGGAAGAGAAAAAGAAAAGAAAGGAAAGGAAAAAGAAATTAAAATCCTAATCTATAAACCTTAATCCTAATTAAACCTAAACTACACTAACCACTAAACTCCTTAAACTCCCCTCCCCTTAAACCAAAACCCACAACAAGCTAAACTACCCAGCCCATTAAACTTTCCCCCGCGGCTAACCCGCGCGGCCCAGGGTTCTTCCCCCCCGCTTCCCCGCTCTCTCTCTATATATGTACAAATCTCATTACTCGAAACCCTAACCTAACCCCTACTCCACGACCCAGACCGTGCCGCCACCGACCCCCTCGATCCGTCGCCGCCGCCGGAGCCAGCACCGCCGACCGCCGCTCAATCCGCGACCGCGAGCACCGCATAAATTTATAGCAACGAACCCCTGTTCACACGCTGATTTCTGCTCCATCTTGTAACCAAATTCGACCCTGTCTTCACCGGTATGTTCATGACCTATCCCTCTTCCAACTCTGTGTATTAGTTTCCTCCGAATAGTGCGTAACCTTAGGTGAAAACCGAGACCAAGTTGGGAAAAAACTATAACTTTTACGCTGCAGAAATCTATTGCGATGACCCGTGTTTAAGGACTCATATCTCCCACCACAGAGATCCAAACTTAGATTTTCTTTTTGCTATGTGAAGACCATATAACCAAAATTATTTTATGTCAATTTCATTATTTTATTATGTGTTAGAATCAGAATTTAATTAGGTTGAAAAACCATAAACACTTATTTTTAAAATATTAAAATTTGTGTACGGAGTGCGCTCCGCCAAACGGGACCGTCTCGTCGCATACCAGTTGCACCGAAAGGCGCGTATAATATGTTCAGATGTGTGGACTTTTGCGAAAACTGATTTGGACGTGTGTGCGCGTCAGAATCACTCCGTATCCGTAAAAAGTCCCCGTATCATGACTTTTGTAAAACATCGCACCATTTATTGTACGCTTGTCAGAATGCGATGAAACTTATGCCATTGGATTCGTGGTATTACGCTGGTCTTGTGACCCAAGTTTCACGCAATTCTGAGATAGTTGACCAAGCCGCCTATTTGTGGGTCCCATGGTTGATATTTTGGGCAAATTTGTGTTCGGCTCACCGGAATCCAAAATTGGATGTACCGTTAAGTTCGTATTGACGTTTAGAATTGATTTAACCTATAATTTGTCCCATTTAGAGACCTTTACTCCTGGCACGCATTTTGATGCAAAGTGGGCCACACGTGGATGCCATTTTGACCCGAAATTACCGTTTTGCCACAGTGTCCAAATTGGACTAAAGGGTAGTGTTTTCTAGCTATCTCGCTTATTCTGGGAACGTTGGTGATGTTTATTTCAGCATCCGGGATGTTCATTCTGAGGCCATAGTTTCTACTCCTGTGTGCTTGACGCGTGGACGTTTACACTTTGTAGCTCTCTTGCCAGGCAAGATACCTTACCAAATTGCTTACAGTACTTTGCATGCTTATTATATTTTTTTATGTTTATTGCATGTGTATTTGTCTTTCAGTCATAATTATATACTATATATATATGTTGACACACACTTGACACATAGTATCATGGGAGGGGAGGACAATCAGTAGGCGTATAGGCTATAACCACTCTGGTAAACCGTATAATCTAGCACGCACTACGGTAGTGTGTCACGCTGGTCGCTACCCCAGAGGTATGTCGATTTCTGATGTCCTTGTCGTGTGCGTGAGTTGTGAGGTTTAGATCGAATAGCCTATCCATGCCCATACGTCAAAAAGTTGTCCTCATTATGCATTCATATAGATTGTCTTGTACAGCGTACTTATATATTTTTTGTCTATATTACATGTTTACTGTATTCAATTGGCATGCTTCTATGTATCTTGTTACGTCCCTCTGAGGACCTGGTCCCTTGCCAGGTATAGACGATCAGGAGTATCTGCAGGAGTATGGGCCAGGACCTGACGCATTATTTTCTACCGAGGAGGTCTTACCTTTTGAGCATCTTTGATTATCCCTAGTGATGGATCTTTTAGCTGACACTCTTATATCATCATCTTATTTTATATTAGAGATTTTGTACTCCTCTCTCATTCTAGCTTTGATATAGTCATTGGTAGTGGATTTGTCTCCACCCGATTATTATTTTGAATTATTCAGACTCATTATTCTAGTTTAGTTATTTCCTTTCTGTGACTTGTTGTGTGGATGAGATTAGTATTTCTGTGACTTGTGACAATATATATACCACATATGATTTATTATTCATATTACAGCGTACGTGTGTATTATGGTATCCATATATTGGAGTTGCCATATACATACGGCTGGCATGCTTACGTGTTCCTAGTCCTACGTATTTTGGGACTGGGGCGTGACACCTATACCTAGTATTATGTTAGCATGAACTTGTTGGTCTAGAGTAGTAATATGTAAGTGGTACCCAAGTTTTCAGAAGCTGTAGTTGATCTTCGTTCTAATCTGACTCCTTTACTCTTGAGTTATCTCTCATTGCCTAAAAAAAAGTTTTCATTGCTTCCCTACGTGTTCTGCTTGAACATAACCTTCACCCTTTCTCTTAATTTTTTTCTTGTTCATGGTCCCTTATCCTTTGTGTCGTGCTTCAAAAAATGCCATACAACCGCATCATCTCTTCTAGAGCAAACATTTTCTGACCGGTTACCTTTTATTTTCATAATTGTGAGGACGCAAATATTTTAAGTTGGGTAGATTGTAAATCCCCTGATTTTTAGATTTAATTTTAATTTTATTATTGGTATTACTGAGATTAAGAGATATTTTTTTTATTAATTTTAGTTAATTAGAATAATATAGTATTCGTGGATTGATATTTATGTGTATTTAATTAATTACTATTATTACACAGAAAAATATATTTTTGGTTGTACGACTATTATTAGAGTATTGTAGATTTTTCTGGAATTATTTGGGGTTCAACCTATATATATATATATATATATATATATATATATATATATTAATATTTATTAAAACCTAAACCCGGATACCTAAACCCTAAACCCTAAACCCATATACCCGTACCCAAACCCGAACCAACTCACACCCGTAACCCACCCTAGCTACAGTAACCCGCAACCCTTCCTCTCCCTGAAAACCCCCGCAGCCCCGACCCCTTCCTCTCCCAAAACCGATCGCCCCGACCCCTCTCTTCCTTTCCCCGAAACCCCCTTCACACCCCTATTTATAGCCCATCAGAGCAGACCACCACCACCAGCATCTCCCCACCAGTCCAAACGAACGCCGACGATGCCATCGACCGCCGTCGCCGAATGCCGTTATACGCCACCGAGTGCAGCCACCCAAATCCCGAGCAGTAGCGAACACGTGAGGTACCCTTCTTCCCACCCCTATTTCTCTATGCCCAGAAAACCTAATATTGACCCATCAAATTCTATGAGAAGACTACTAGACCCCCTTGAACCTTGTTTAATTAGTTTAGATTATCGTGTCCCGTGTCGATTGTAAATCGTGACACAAAACGGGAAAAAATAACTTAATTTTAGGAACAAAATCTGTTCCAACCTCCCATATTTGTGTCTAATTTTCTTCCAACCAAGTTAATATTTTAAAATTCTACTTGAACAGTAATTTAAACAAATAACCTAGTTTTAATCCCTTAAAATACTTTCTTTTAATTTGTTTTATGCTGTGATTTATTTGCTACTGAAATCTGTCAAAAACTTAATTTCCTAAACCAAAATTTTCTCGATACGGGGTACGTTCCGCTAAACGAGGCAACTTCGTCGTTTGAGGATTTTACCGAAAGGCGCGTATCGTCAACGTGGACGTGTGAGATTTTTCAAAATTTGATTTGGATGCGTGCACACCGGAACCAACGCGTATCCGTCTAAAAATACCGTATAGGCATGTTCTGAAACTCGTCATAATTTTGTGTGTACTTTTTGTTTCACAACAAAACTTGCGCCATCGAATTCGTAGCGTTACTCTGGTCCTGTGAGCCAAGTTTGTTTCGATTATGAGAACATTGACAAAATACCATTTCGTGGGCCCTACGGTTTCACTTGACGGATGATTTCGTGACCGGCTCATCCTAATTTAGTTCTGGAGATTCCATTGGGTTCGTATCATCGTTCTGGACTCATAGACACTAAGTTTGACGAATTTGGAGAACTTTATCTCTGGCATATTTTTTGATGTGAAGTGGACCATATGTGGACTCTACTTTGACCAAAACTGTCGATTCTGACCCTGTGTTCAAATTGGACTTATGGGTATCAATCCTAGATATTTTAAGTATTCTGAGAGCAATGGTGATGTTGTTTCAGCATTCGGAGACGTACTTGGAGATTCTACTTTTACAAGAGCAACTAAAGGAGTTTAGAACCCAGACAAGTGTACCTTGCCAAACCTGCAGAGATCCTATTATATTATTTGCTTGAGTTCTTTCTATATATATATACTTCTGTATGTACCTGTTAAACCTAGGATCGTGAGACATTTCTTAGCGTCCGAACAAGATTCGGGTGTCGACGCCGTACGCGGAGTCATGTAACGTCATTTAGTGAGTTGATTCTATGATCCTATTTTGCGTGCTTGCTTTACTAAGTACGTTATACCATAGGACACTTGACACTATTTTATGTGAAAGAATCTTTCTTGAGTTATTCATGGTAATTCTGTATAGGCTTCCATGATTCATAATATGAGACTTGCATATATAGAGATATCATTATGACTGGTTGTACTAGCTAGAGGTCATGATCTTGCGTGTTATGGATATGAGACGTCATGGACATGAGACATAAGGTTACATTGGGTAGAGAGAGACACACCATACTACATGCTGATTATTTATATATATATTATACTATTGAAGGTATTTTGGCACCTATACTGGACTACGAGATATTACTTGCTGCTATGGGCTCCCCGACACAGAGCCTGTAGTGGTTTCAGCCCGAGTATGAGTGATGCTCTCATGTGCATATCACTTAGATGATTACATTAGTTTACCCTTGAGTATGTGGTATTATACTATTTTACTTTGGCATGCTATTTCTTGTACCTTGTTACGTCCCTCTGAGGACCAGGTCCCTTGCCAGTTTTACAGCATAGACCGTTGTGGAGCCTGCCTCAAGTTGCTGATGTGTTTTGCTTTGTCTTGTAGGCATTGGTGCCAGGTACTTATATTAGTTCTTCCGGAGTTATGATTATTATTGATATTTTTTATTCATCTGCTTATGTAGCCTAGTTTTATAGACTCATATTCATTTTTCGAGTCTATTCGAGCTTATGCGTTACTAGGCGGCCGAATTTAGCACATGTAGTTCATTGTTGATATTTTATTCTTTATGTGGATTTTGACATAGATATTTTTAGTATTCTTAGATAGTTACCCTTATTATACAACTTATACATATTCGAGTCAGACCAGAGTCTGGTCGAATGCGTAGCTGCCATGTTACGTATTCCTAGTCCTACGTATTTTAGGACTGGGGCATTACACCCTCTTCTCGACTCGCGCCTGCGCCGCTACTTTGTCCGTCCACGACTGACATGCCCCTTCGCCCGTCCACGACCGTGCACGCCCGAGTGCTCCCTCCCCACCGCCTTCGCCCCTGCGCCGCTTCCTGCACGCCCCGCCCACCTGCGTGCCGCTCCCCTCCCGCGACCCCGCTCCCAGTCCGCAACCTCTATGCTTCTCCTGCTCCCACCTCCTCGCCCATGACCCCGCTCCTCGCTCGCGCCCTCCGACTACTGCTGTTGCTACTACTCACTACTGCGAAGCCTCCCCTCCAGCTGCCGGCACCAGAGAGAGAGGGGGGAGGGGGTTACGGAAGAGAAGGGGGGGTGAAAGAATGGGGAGGGTAGTTTTGTCCTTTTAAAATTTTTGGGTATAAATATGAATATTGTTATATAGTTGAGGGTTTTAAGTTAGCACCTATCAAAGTTAAAGATATCAAGCTGAATATTTTGAATAGTTAAGGATATCACGTTGTATTTTAGCCTTTTATTTATTTAGTTTCATATACTGAAGTACTTAACCCTTGTCACTAAACAATACATAAATTCCTTCAACGTGGTGTTACAACATCTTCATATATATATATATATATATATTATCCCTATGCCAAAAATATTATTATAGCAATGCCTTTGGTTCGACCGACGGTTGCAGACTCTTCGTAGGAGTACACGACGATCCCTCTCTTCCTTCCCAAACGATCGGTGGGCATCGACATACTGGACAAGGAGGGGGAAGGGGATGTACTTGTTGTCACTGAACCCTTCATAAAGCACCTTCATTATGTTGTGGCAGGCACACGTTCTACAAGCTCCAGAGGGTCCATCGGATGGTTCGTTCCTAGCTTCATTGGGGAGGGGGACAGGGCCAACCTTGCCCAGAGCAGCTAGGATGACCGTCCATGGCCCACGGAATAGGATGACCTAAAAAAAATTAGTTTAAACATAAATATATTAATAATCTTGTATCTAAAATAGAACTAGTATATACCATGGATCCATCCTCCTCTTTGAACACAAAATAATTGTTGTGTAGTGGTTATTATGTTAGACTTGCATACTAGAGATCCTTAGTTCAATTCCTAGTAATAACATTTTTTAATTTACTTTTATTTTAGTTTTTGTTCATCTCCGGGTCCCATGAGCTCAGGACAGGCTCCGGAGGGAGGGGGTTAACATATAACAGATGTTTCAAAAGTAACCAGTTAGTTTCTTAAATAACTCAAAAGATATAGTGTACCATCATCGTATATAGATCTCATCATTGCTAAGATATTTTTCACCATGATTTCTACCTAGAAATTTGACATCTTGTGATAGCAATAATCTTTTAACATCATCTTTATTATTATAATATGGCTTATAAATGACTCAAAAATGAGCCTTCTAAGTCATATGTATATCATCAATTAGTAATATATAAAAAAAAACTAACTACCGTTTTCATTTGCGTAACTAACATTTTTTTTAAAACCACATAAACATATAACACATTCTAAAATATATCCAAAATTTGAATTATATTTAAACTAATTACAAGGTATTATCTAACTAAGCACATAACCAAAATTCAAAAATAATTATTTATAACAAATTATAATTTAAAAATATTAATATAATTAAAAAATTATAATTTTCTAATAATATCGTAGAATTTTTTTTTGGATACGTGCAACGCATATGAATTTACTAGTTGACCATATAACACCTAATGGGATATAAAAGAACATCTTCAAAAGAAGTTGGGATGACTACAATAATCAAATAAGATACACAGTCAATTTTAAGGGTTTAGTCCATTTTAACTGTTCAAAATGTAGCTGTGATGTTTTAAGACCCCTCAAATTATAAATATATTTTTCTAATAAGTAAATAAATAATAATTACAATTTTTTAATAAATTAAGTGGTAGGAAAATAAATGAATCATTATTCTAATTTTTGTAGGATTTTTTGGAAATAAATATAATATTTAATTAAATATTATAGTTTAAGGAGATGGAACTAAATAAATAAATAAATAATAATAATAATAATAATAATAATAATAATAATAATAATAATAATAATAATAATAATAATAATAATAATAATAAAATGGTGTGAGAAAAATTATTGTGAAGGAATAATTCCTATACATAAATTTACCCAAAGAAATTATAAAAGAATTAGAAAAAGAAAAGGAAAAGGAAAAGGAAAAGGAAAAGGAAAAGGAAAAGAAAAGAAAAGAAAAGAAAAGAATATTGAATAACTCGCGAGATATTCAAAATCTCACAAGTCACTCAACTCGCCCAAACCTGATGGAACCCTTCCCCCTAGCGGCTGAAGCCGAACCCCAAAACCCAAGTTCAAACCCCTCAAAACCTTATCAAACCCTGACCAAATTGGACGAAACAAAATCCTAGGCGATCCTAGACCTATCTTCTTCTAGATGGAACCCAACCTAACCCAACCCAAATCCTAGTCTAAAATAGGAAGAAAATCCAAGTAGAAATCATATAAAAACCTAGGTATATAAACCGAAACCTAAACCATATTTCTCTTTCCCACATCCGTATACACCTCCATATTCGAAACTAAGAGTTCCTGGAGATTTTTTGACGTTCTACGCACCTACTTGACATCCTGTACACGCTAGAGATATCATGCCCCAGTCCCAAAATACGTAGGACCAGAGTGTCACGACCCGCACCCGGAATGGGGATACGAGTACGTAAACAATGCCCAGTCTACACCGCAACATCGGCGGTAGAACGTTGTTTGGATCAATAATACTATCTAATATCCCATACGATATATATAAGGTACCTATCATGCTATCTCAACTCCAAAAGAAAGAACAAGTACAATGACATGATAATGAAACCAATACTCAATCAAGAAAGCAATCTAGGGGAAGAAATAACACGATATGGAATAAAGGAATAAGTGTTTGTGGTATTAAACGAAAGAATGAAAGTGTATTTCAATGACGGGGTTATAAGAGGCCCGCGCCCTTTGGTTTACAAACAAACTTGTACAATATAATCCTATACGAGGATGTGGGAGTATAATTTATTTAATCTGGGTATAAATTGCTATAGGTGTCTGATCTGCGGTCGATCACTTTAGCCCTTGGACTACACGATGTTGAAGAAGTGCCATGGAAGACAGGATGCAGCTCCGGAGGTTGCAAAGGAGGGTGGATGCGCGATGCTGAAGGTCGTCGCTCCCTGTTCCTTGCCCGAGCTCTGGGTTCTCCTCTCTCTCTCTCTATCTCTCCTCCTTGATCTCTGGTTCGATGACCTTGTCCGATCTAATTCTTCGACCTTTGATCTTGTACTGGTTTTCTTGACCAATTTTTCGACCTTTTTCCCCATTGATAGGGTCTCTATTTATAGAGTTTTGGTGACAGTGACCACTCCGTCGGTGTAACAACTGAGGAGTGGACAGTACAGCACCCTTTTACACAACGGTTTAAAATAACCAATGCCTGCGTGTAAATGACCTTTTGAGCGAGCATGTGACGCGTGTCCAACTAAGGGGACAAAATGCGTATATCTGCTACGAAGATCACGGCGTAGAAGCCACGTAGGTAGGTATCCCTTGTGTAGCAGGGGTTGGCATAAAAGCCAAGCGACTGTCACCTTGGCGTAGAAGCCAAAATAGGCATAGAAGCCGAGCAGGCATAGAAGCCGAATGGGCATAGGAGCCGAACAGGCATAGAAGCCGAGTGGGCATAGGAGCCGAACAGTCGTAGAGACCGAGAGGGCGTTGGAAGCCGAGGGAGCACTGATCCTGAGCGGGCGTAGAAGCCACTGCGTACCGAGTCGAAGTGCTGATGCGAACGTTTTAGCCAGAATTACGGCTTTCGAAGATGTAATCAAATCTTCTACAGAGATTTGTCATCATCTTGTGCATTAAATGCGGAGACGTGCTTTTGAAGGTCTGCAGCCCTTCTGTGCATCCATCGGGGAGACGTGCCTTGAGGGAAACTGTCACTGCTTTGTGCAATTAGACGTAGAGACGTGCCTCGAGCCCCGTACGAAGTGCAGCTTTTGACGTAGCAGCGGTTTGCCTTACTGCGGAGCATAAAATAGCTCATGTTCGCCCGTGTAAACAAGGCAGCGTATTCCCTTGTACGCGAAAGAGCGGTTTATGCTTAGGGGACTTCAGTAGACGACGGCTTGGTGATATTTTAACCAAATCCTCTGCATTAAATGTAGAGATCCGCCATCATACTGTGGAGCGCATCCCGAGGGGTCTGCCACCGTTTCCAGCCGTCGTTTGGGTAGCCGTGCAGTACTTTTTGTCAGGAGTCAGAGGCCAGGTTCACCGCGTGACTTGATAGGTTCATTTCGGGGAAGACGAAGCGTTCCTCGTACGCTTTTAATGCTGCTTTGAGAGCGGCTAGGTTTTACGCCATGGAGGCGATGCAGAACCCTGTTTTACGTTGGATGGCTTCGAAGGCCTCTGTTTACGCTGCTCTGTATCAAGATGCTGCGCAGATTGTTCCAGCGTATTTTTCATGCTTCTACAATAAGTACAAAAGTTACAAATACATCCACAAGTCCATAATATAAGTCTAGGCATAAAGCAACTCCCAAAATAATAATACATGCCAAGAGTCTAAAATAAGACTAATACAATGTCTAACAATATAAGTCTAAGCCTCCTTAGTCACTAGCACTAGGTTCTCCTACTCTAAGGGAGTATCCTTTAATGGTTCGCCATCCTGCGGCCCGTAGTAAGTAGGACACTGTTCCTCAAGACAATCATCTAAAAAATATATCAAATCTGGATTGGAGCAAAGTACAAAAATCTGGAAGCAGTTCCAAATACATGGTAAAACATATATGACAAGTAATAGAAAAGAATACAAGATGAACTAACGACAAGAAATAAAAATGAATAGTAAACAAATAATATACTAGAAGGAAAGAACATGCAATATGGAATATCTGCAAGTAATAAAAATAGATAAACTAGCTACTGTGCCATAGAGTACAAGTTCGTTATGTGATCAATTTGGGTTTAACATGAATACAATATGGTAACTCGATTACACGTGTGATATGTAATCGACATGTACACGAATACACTGGGCTTGATCACATAACAAACTCATACTCCCCCGTCCCCAACCAATACTCATGGATCCAATCACAATACATTACGAACACGAATATAAGCACACTGAACACGAGCAGTGTGTGAACACGAAGTATACAATAATCAATACCAGATACACACGATGAAATACATGTGAAGGAGTACCCACTGAACAAGGTAGGGGATAACATCCCATGATAGGATCTATTTAGTACCAGTCCGTGTAGCCACTGTGTCAGAATCAAGTAAACAGTTCTAGAACTTGTGATATATCCACTATCATAAAATAAAAACTAACAAAGAGATTTACTCGCCTCTGGTCCTGAGCAAAAGGGTGTATCTCGATGCCTAAGCTGGTGTCATACAATCCTATTTAGAAAATATCATGTTAAATGGTGTAATGAAGGAGAATTAAGTTAAAGAGTGCACTATCATGCTCTTCTAGGCCAACTAGGTCCACACTAAGGTTAATTGGTCTTTAATGGTCACTAATTAGCTAATACTAGCTCATCTCAGCCATACTCGGCCATAACCTATGCTACTAAGTCAATAATAGAGTATTAATGAAACTAACTAATAGACTTAAGTATATATATATATATATATATATATATATATATATATATATATATATATATATATATATATATATATATATATATACTCATACTAAATATTTATTACCAAACTGATACTCTACAATAACTGATACTATTCTTATACTCACTTAATCATAATACCCTAGTATATACACCTGACATCACTCTATAGGAATCGATAGGCCAACCCAATCCCGCAAGGGGGAGTGTTAATAAGGCAAGTTTATCTGATCAATTTTTAAATCAATGGCCGGTTCCATTTGATTGGGCACCTGAATTCGCACCCGAATCAGACTGAACAAAATATTTGTCAGGCTATTGTTCTCTTGTTCCCTCGAATCTATGGAGTAAGACATCGATCAAATCAAGACCCGAAAAGGAGAAGGGCCAATGTGGGGTATTTGGGAAAGTCGAGCCGATCGGGTGTCTTAAAAAGAAGTAAGTTCCTAAGCTAAAGCGCTTTCTAGTTTGAGAAATGGAAATACCTAATCAAGTAGCCAAGAATCATCGATTTCGGAGGGACCAGCGGAGTCAGGGTGTCCTCGAGATGCTTATCCCCTTTTGCTTATCTGGCTCTCCTATCTATCTCGAAACGAGTTTGTTAACTGACAATTACTAGGACTATCACTAACTAATACCTACTAACATATGTTGATATACTTACTAGTAACTGATAGCACTTACAGTCAACTAATACTAACACAACTTAATACTTATACTCTCTGCCAACTATATCTGCAATGGTTGAACACTCCCGAATGCCAGGTACCCTAATTTACATCACCCTCTAATTGGTAACTCATTAGTATATATATACTGACACTAATACTAACTATTATATCCTAATTCATTTATACACCAACTGACTTGTATATGATCTGATACTAACCTAACTAATTAACTACCTACTAACAATTACTAACTAACATCTGTATAACTTACACCCTGGGTATTTCCTGGTTGTTATTACTGCAGCATATCTGCTACAACCTAATAACTTGATTCCAACATCCAGGTATCCACATTATATGGCCACAACCACACTGACATCATATAATGAGGAGACTATAACTATATAATAAACATCAATGAACTGCATCCCTCCTAAGTTGTTGTGTTGCAACTGCTGCTCTGTTCCCACTAGCAGTCCTACAGCTAATGGTGCTGCTTCCTTGCATATGGCAAGTGTGCATCTGAATACTTCTCTTGTTCTTGTTGCTAAGATGGCCTGCTTTTATGATGTCTTTACCTGAGACAGAACATGATCTCCATGCTACCACTGCTGCTAATGTTGCTGTTACATTCCCTTCAAACTTGGGATAGACCCAATCCCCTCATGGCTGCTCATATTGCTTTGCTTGCAACAATGCTAAGTTGGCCGGCTGTTAAGCAAATACAAGGCTGAACCCCCTTTTAATTCCTACTGCTTTGGTGCAAATCAGACCACAAACAACCCATTCACCCCCCATACATCCAAGCTACTCTAAAACTCGACACCCACACACAGTTCACACAGTACACCTACACACACTACACAATACCTGTATATATATATAAACACTTAAAAATGTGTATTCCTATGTCTAATGAGTATACAAATATATATACAAGTGTAAAACTGAAAACAAAGCCAAAATGACTAATTTGTCATTTCAATAAACACTTGGGGTGCACCCTATGCTACGCTAGGATACACTCATGATACGCACCCCAAACCTATCCAAACTCGCCCAAATTCTACCCATAAGTTCTAAATAGCAAGTAAAACCTATTCTAAGTGAGCAAGCCATTCCAAGTGTCATGGCATAAATTCACATGTGTGTGGCACTCGTATCGAAGGCAAAACCCCCCAAATTATCCGTATAATAAAGTCTTGTGATATGGCCTACTCGTATCCAATTGTGGACACATACCCAGCCTCACAATACTCTAAAAAACTAATTAGGTCCTCTAAACCTAATGACAAACACTTGGTGTGCCAATCTCGAATTTTCTCCAAAATTGACATAAATCTCTATGTAAAAGTCTCCAAATGGGTTAAATGAAGCCCAAGCTTCTCCCCATGGGTAGTCCTAATGCATGGGCGGATTCTAAATGACTAATTACACTATTTAGATGTAACTACAAAGGTTAATATCAGATTTTACCTATTGGGAGATGGATTTCCAATGCCAAGCCAATAGGGACATAAAATAACACAAGCTTCTAGATCCAAAGCTCCCTTTCTCCAATGCTCTTGTCCACCACTAGCTTCTAGCCTCCTTGGTGATTGGAATAAGAGGGATTGGGATTAGATTGGTGAAACTTTGGTGACGGAATGAAGGAATTTAGGGAGAAACTAAATTAGGAAACTGGAGTGAATAAAATGAGAGGAGGAGAGAAGAAGAACCTCCTTTTAGGGCCGACCACCCCTAGGTTTCCCCTCTAAGCAATACATAATACCTATAATGCCCCTTGGGTTTGTCATGAAGAAAATATTAAGGGTGGAAGCTTCTCTCTCTTTTGATGGTTAAGCCTAATCCTCTAATTAGAGCACAAGGTTAACTAAAGGGTCTATTTGGACTTGTCCAAAATAATTAATAAGTTGTCATGTCAACTCTTATTGGGTTCACTAGTATCAAGTCTAAATAATAGGCTAGCCCACTAGTATAAACAAATAATAAAAAGCACAATTAAATTAATAGCACTATGATAATTATTAATCACTAGAAATAAATAGATATTCAAAATGACCAAAATACCCTTACTTGGAAAAGTGGGGGCGACAAACCTACCATCCTTAGAAAAATTTTGACCTCAAAATTTAAGAAAGGAACAAACTACAACAAGCAATCATAACAAGCAAAAAAGAATTATACCTCACGGCTCAAACATATAAGATATCATTTGCGCATCTCAGCTTCTCGCTCCCAGGTAGACTTGCCTAGAGAGTGATGTCTCCACGCGATGCGTACCAAAGGAATCGTCTGGTTCCGTAATACCTTCTTCCTGCGATCCAGAATCTCCTCCGGCTGCTATAGATAACTGAGAGTAGGACCTACCTCGATCTCCGAGTGAGCCAATACATGGCTAGGATCTGCCATATACCGTCTCAGATACAACACATGGAATACATTATGCACCCCCTCAAGTGCAGGTGGCAAGTCTAGCCTGTAGGCCACTGCACCGACCCTCTCAAGAATACCGAAGGGTCCGATGTACTGTGGACTAAGCTTTTTGCCTCCACCAAAGCAAATCGTGTCTCGTGTCAGAGAAATCCTCAAGAACACTAGATCGCCCACCTAGCACAAAACACATCCGTAGTACTCTATCTAAAACAAGCAGTCGTAAGCAATCCAAAAAACCCTATACCTCAAACTCCAAAGGTCTCTGTTGGCTATCGGCCCAATGCCGCTGTCTATCCTGCGCACCCGAAGTCTATCTCTGATAAGCTTCACCTTCTCAGCTGCAACCACGACCATCTCCGATCCTAATAAATCTCTCTCAGCAATGTCATCCCATGATAACAGAGTATGACATCTCCGTCTATACAGCGTCTTAAATGGTGATATCTCGATACTGGCCTGATAGCTATTGTTATAAGCAAACTCTACCAGGTGAAGATAATTTTCCCAAGAGCCTCCAAAATCTAAAACACAAGTGCGAAGCATATCCTCGAGAGTCTGGATAGTCCTCTTCAACTTTCCGTTTGTTTGAGGGTAATATACAGTACTAAACTTGAGTTGGGTGCCCAAGCTAGCCTAAAAACTCCTCCAGATGTAGGATATGAAGCGACTATCCCGATCCAAGACTATGCGCATATGAACTCCATGCAATCTGACTATCTGCCACACATATATATCCGCGAGCTTCTCCGTAGATGTACCCACTTTGAATACAAGAAGTGGGCCTATTTGGTCAACCTGTCTACGATGACCCAAATCGCATCTTTTTCTCCTGGAGAACGCGGAAGCCTTGATACAAAGTCCATCGTCACATGCTTCCATTTCCACTCTAGAATGGGTAAAGGTTAAAGTAATCCACCTGGCCTCTGCCTCTCCGCTTTTACCTCATGACATACCAAGCATCTAGATATGAAGCTTGCCACCTCCCACTTCATACCACATCACCAAACATGCTCTCTCATGTCTCTATACATTTTGTTGGCACCTAGATGCATAGAGTACTGAGATATATGTGCTTCCTGAAGAACCTCCTTGCACAATGCTCCACTCGGCACACACAATTGGGTATTGTGCCGCAATGACCATCCTCTGTAATACTGAAGTCCTCTACCAATTCCATCCGAACCTCCACTCTGATGCTCCTCAAAGACTCATCCTCGAACTGTGCGGCTCTAATCCGGTCCATCAACTATAACTGTACTTAAAGTCCCCACGTCTGTACCGTAACTCCAGGAACTAGTACCTCAATACCAAAGCTATCAAGATGGGCAAATAAATGTCTGTACCTCGTCAAGTATATATCTACTAGATACCTTCTTAAGGTATCAACGACTATGTTGGCCTTCCTTGGATGGTACTGCAAAGAGATGTCGAAGTCCTTCATCAACTCCAACCATCGCTTTTGCCTCATGTTAAGCTATTTATGTGTAAATACATACTTCAAGCTCTTATGGTCTGTAAAGATCTCCACACGCTCTCCGTACAAGTAGTATTTCCACAGCTTTAGAGCAAAAGTGACTGCTGCCAACTCCAAATCGTGGGTAGGGTAATTCTTCTCATTCAGGTGTAGAAGTATGGAAAATGTGCATCCATGCGCCCGACAACTGGCCCTAAAATAAAACTCAATAGATGTTGGACCGCATGGACACCATGCGGTCCAGAAAAGAGACACCCATGTGGTCCAAATGAGCGTCCTAACAACTGGCCGCAGGCCGACCTGACATAACGTTCTGACAACAAAGATGGCTCCTGACACCGAATCCTGGCAAAAATAATTTTTTTGATCGTCTCGAAGGACGAGAACACACTAAGAGAAATAAGTCCCAAGGATAGTGCACAACCACATATACAATACGACAAAAGATCCCATGCGGCTCTGGCCCATGCGTCCCAAGATCAATGTGTCCTAGGCGGCTCTGGCCCATGCGTTCCAGACTTCATGTGGACCATGCATCTCTGGACCCATACGCTCCAGACTCCATGCGGTCCATGCGTCTCTGGCCTCATGCGTTCTAGACTCCATGCATCCTGTGCGTCGTTGGCCACATGTGTCCCAGATTCCACATCGACCAAATCTTGTTATTACAACTGCATGATTCTCTCCGACCAAATAGCGGCCACGTGTCCATTTGACCAAGTTGTGCCTACAAAAGATAAAAACCATCTAGATATTCAGCAACAAGAAAATCTTTACAAATATCCATGTGACAGCTAAAGCCCAAATTCTGGTGCACAGTTGTAACTCCTTTCAGTTAGAAGAAGACACGTGGCAACTCCCAACGTCCATACGGCCCAAAATTCATATGGCCACTGAAAAACTATAAATAATAGGATAATACCCTCATACAACAGGGCTGATTATCTGCGAATCTACACTCAAGCAAGAGAGAAGAGCTTTTGCATCGGATCATCCATGAAGTAAAGAGAGTTTCTACACTCCTAACCCTCTATTGTCACCCTCCCAGAAAACAATTTTGTACTTAGATTATCTTCTAGGACTTTTCTGTACTTTTTTTTAGTTTGTTAATCAAATCTAGTTCTTTCAGTTCTCTTTTTGAGTTAAATGGCAAACACGATGATGACTCTACTAGGAACATCCTTCTCCTCTGTTGAGAAGTCGATGACACAGTACGATGCGGCCAAGCTTGGCTCGACGCAAATGATGCTGGTGGTCCACTTCGACCAGCAAGTGTTCGAGGAATTGCTCTCGTAAGAAAGTGCTAATCTGTCACACCCCAGTCCCAAAAGTACATAGGACTAGGAACACGTAAGCAATGCCAGCCGCATGGATATGGCAACTCCAATATATGGAAACCAAAATCCACACGTACGCTGTAATATGAATATCAATCCACAAGTGGTATAAAATGTATCACAAGTCACAGGGTATAATCTAAATCTCATCCGCGAAAATCAGATATAAATAATAACCAGCATCTATATAACTAGATCTCAACATAAATATCTAAGGATGATAGTTGGATGAAAACAAATCCACTACCAACTCGAATGGAAAAGTACAACACAACAAATACAATATAGGAATACCAGCTAACGACCATGGGCTCGGAGAGAAGACATCCACGAAAAATCTATAACCATCCAAATCTGCGCTCCTGCAAATACTCAAGAATAGATACACCTGGAAGAGGGCTAGGTCCTCAGAGGGACGTAACAAGATACAGAAAAGCGAGCCAACTTGAATACAGTAAACATGCATATAATTTGAAAATAAATAAGTACGCTGTACAAGACAATCTATATGAATGCAAATGAGGACAACTTTTTAACGTATGGGCAAGGGTAGGATACTCGATCTAATCCTCACAACTCATACGCTCGTCAGTGGACATCATCAGCCGACATACCTCTGGGGTAGCGACCCTCGGACTCCATCAATCGACATACCTCGGGGGTAGCGACCATCGGACACGACCACCATAGTGCGTGCTAGTTACTATGGTTTACCAGAGTGGTTAAAAGCCCATACGCCTAATGATTGTCCTCTATGATACTAAGTGTCAAGTGTGTGTCAAGATATCTAATATATAGTAATGACAGAAAGGAACTACACATGCAATAAATATACAGAAATACAATAAATATATAGAAATATACTAAGCATGCAAAATACTGTAAGCAATTTGGCAAGGTATCTTGCCTGGTCTGAAAAGGAGGAAGTCCCAACTCAAGGCGTCGTCCGATCTACCCGTCACATAAATTAAACAAGTTAGGTTACAAAAGTAGGTGAATAGTTTTCGCTATTTTAATCTATTTTAACTCTGAATAAAATAATCTAAATTACTATTTTAATCTTATTATAATCGGATTTTATTGTTAAGTTCTAATTTTTGGTCCAAAGAAAGTCAACTTTAAGGATTTGTGATCCGTAGCACGCAAATCGAGGCAATCCGTTGACCAAAAAGTCAACAGACTCAAATCCTGGATTTGTGTATGGAATCATATATATTTCAATGCTACATGAATACTGGAATAGACGGTTTCATAAAATCACAAGTCAGTAAAGAGTTATGGCCACAAGGGCGCACAGATGACAGTTTTTGGTGGTTTTCTATTTACGTCTATGTTGCACAATTTTTACAGTAGAATAAACTTATATTTTAAATTCTGGAAAAATACTTTTCTGGAAGTTCATCATGTCAGCTTTCCGAAACTTCAAACAGTTTGTAATTTCGAGTTCGGGATCTCCCAAAATCTCGAAAATACCAAAATGCGTCTGATTTCGAACAACTGGCACTTTTAGAATTTTTTGGAAAAATAGGTTCATAAATTATTAAAATAAATTATATAATCAGAAAACTAACCTTGATATAGTTCTAACAAAAAAAACTAGAGCGCGTTTGGAGTCCGGAGCTAGGAGATATCGTCTTTTTAATTCGTCATAACTAGTAGAAAATGAGGCTGAATTTATGACAAATTTTGACTATTTTTGGACAAAAAAGAGAGGAATTTGGGGAAAAAAAATATGAAGGATGAGGTATTTATAATGTTGGACACTAATTAATTAAATACGACTAGGATTGGTTAATTTGGATAGGATTATGATAAATTTAAATAAGGATAGGATATGCATGAAGTTGATTTCCTAGTAGGTTCAGGATTTGAATTAATTTAAAATAGAGTTTGAATTTATCTCAATAATTTATAATCTTAAATATAATTAAAGATAATACAAATAATTTATAAAATCTTATTAATATCTATTAACACTAAATTAGCATCTATCTAATATTAAGACTATATATATATATATCCAAATAAATCCTAAATAATTTTAAAAATCTAAATAAATTTCTTAAATTTCTAAATAAATTACAAAAAAATATAATTAAATATTTTAAACTAAAATAAATATTTGGTAGGAACAACATGCAAGTATGGTCGTATAGTAAATCATAGAAGTCCTAAAAATTTATGTTTCCTAAGTTTTAATTACCAAAAATTCTAGAAAAATCTTCAAAAATCTAAAATAGCCTAAAAATGATTCTAAATAAATATTTACATAAGTAAATATACTAAGAAATTTATTTTCTAATTAACTAAGAGAATACTCTAAAGAAATTTAATATCTATAATAAATATAATAATATAAAATACACACAAAATATCTATTTTTGGTGAGGGGGTTTACAATCTACCCAACTTACAAAAATTTCGTCCTCGAAATTGACACTAACCCATATTCATAATAATCACTATAGCTATTACACTACATAGCTATCTAGCAGTGCTTCCTAAAAGTTATGGTCTGTCATTCTAACACTTCTCATTTATTGTCCATACACTATCCTATTATCCTCTAACTTGTCTACACTACCCAACTTACAAAAGTTCTACTAGTAGTCACAGTCTCTTGAGGCTATTGTCTAGGTTGTAAGACGAATATATTTATTGGGTCGAGAATCTTGGGGTACTTGTCTTGAATCTCACAACCATGATTTTTCTTTGTAACCGTCAAATATCGTAGTCTAATACTGCCATGCCACCTGACCAATATGTCTGCAAATACTTCGACTACTTTACTACAACGGTCTAGCTGCAGCTGTCGCTACTTTGCCAGCGATTTATCATAGTTGTTAGTTCGTAACAAGTGCCTTCAATTCTTTCCTAAGCATAGTCTAAGTTTTTGGGCAACAGTTAAAGTCTTGACTAACTTATAAAACTATTAAAAGTATAAACTAGTTCAAACAGTCTAACAAATTCCTATTAGCCTAAGGGATGCTATACATGGTTTTTAAAATAATAAGGGGATACAAATATTTCTATTTATGCATATACATAAGGGTTATCCTTATGTACTCATCTTTTAATTATTAATCATTACTAACACATTTATGTTTTAACTAACACTAATAAGGGTGGGTCGAAGTAAACCAATAATTCATGATGGCACAAAAAGACGTAACTACGATAGGGAGAATTAAGCACGAGATAAGGAATGGATATAGGAGAGAAGATGAGCCACCCAAGAGGGCGAGATGGTGATAGGAAGAGAATACTACTACTGCTACGCGTAACATCTATTAGCATTGTGTGTATGCCATCTGGGTAGAATATCAATATATCTCATAAATGCTAAATTACCATATATATAATCCTACGTCTACTATCTACTAGGCACCTAAGATCTCGTGTCATAAAGGGGGTCATGAGTATGAAACGACCATATAACTAAGGTCGTACCTGTATCTACGGCTTCCTGTGGCCGCGCTCTCTTGTTTGTCATCATGAGTGCTTGGCCTATGAGGTATATCTAGTACTATTCGTGTATCAAACTTATACTAAGCACGAACGTTCGTCTTTCCGAAATAGGGGAAGACGGAAAACAGAAATAAAGAGTTCAAGGAGGAGGTGATATAATACAAGTATGGGATTCGAAGGGATTAAAGAATTTTGAAAGGGAGTTGCCAATGCAGTTATGGATTGAAATCTTATTTTGGTAAATTCCTATATGCATGTTTATATCAGAACAGTTATGTACCTGACATGATATGCTCTGACCAGTCTAGAGGGCAAGTATATTCATCTAACAAGTTGAGTCAACTATATCTCAATCCACATAAAGTAGTGATACAAAGAGCAAACCAAGTGCACTACGGTTGATCAGACCATAATACACCGAATCTGATTTAGACAATGTATTAGTGTGGGCCCCCAATAATACATATGTCATGAACAAGCTTAATAAAAGAATAAGCTTGCAAAATTAGGCTATAATAGCAGCATAAGTCGAGGTAGTAAAAATATAAGTACGCTTGATTATGATGGAGGAATGTACTAAAATCTAAGTTCACCAAGAAGATCGGTGTTGTGCCTCTACAATTGCTATACTAACTACTTGTCAAGGTTTCTAGTCAACCAAATGGGTGTATGGGCCTCTAAGTTCTACAGTCTAGATAAACACTAAAGTTTTATAGTCTAGATAAACACTAAAGTTTTATAGTCTAGATAAACACTATCTTCTTATGCAAGTCTATAGTTGGTGTCATTCAATTATACTTCATTAATGGGGCAATAGGACTATGTGTTACTAGGTTATGAGGCATACTATCCAACTTACAATAATTTAACTAATAGTATTATTAAATACTAGAGGGTATATACCTAGTATAAGTCATCTTCCTACCTCAATCAAGCATGAGAGAAGATTGACGTTGAGAATGGATCAAGCAAGATGCAATGCAAGCAATCAAATGAGAATGTGAAATAAAATCAAGGACGGTGATTAAATAAGTGGATGAGATCATATATTCTAATCCTATGCGCAGGCTTGCTCGGTACAGTGACGTAACCGAGACAATATGCTCTCGACCTGCATGGGCCACCATATAATCCTTCGTCAAGGATAGCCAAGCCCAAGAAGACCCGCAAAACATGGGTGGCCAAGGCCGCTGTGACTCACCCAGCTGCAGAGAAGACGCTTCCAGCCTCTCACTCTGTTGCCAATGACGGTCGTCGGACTAACACCCACAATGTGCACGTCTATGCGGCATCCCAGGCTGACGCAAAAATTATTCATCACCTAGACACTGGCAGAAAAAAATACTATGATGCTAGACGTTCTGGTGCTGAAGCAGCGTCTATGCGGCCAAGGAGGATAAAAGGCCATATACGGCCCTACTAGCAATAGAACCTCTATTTTTGACCATATCTCATGCAGCACAGATCCTATGCGACCAATTGAGAATGGTAAAAACCTAAATCTGGACTCTTCATACTACGCGCCTACAGCTTCTAAGCTGAAGAAGTATTGGTCAGTACGAGCCTGTCGAGCTCAAGCAACTGCTCATACGACCGACCGCTAATAGGCATCGCTAACTATTACGCGAGCATCTGACAAAAAGTTGTATAGGACTGACCTATGTATCCAGCCCACAGGGACCAATGGACATGGTCCATCTCAAAAGTCTTCCAACGATACCTCAGGGCAAGTTCATGTATGAACCCCAGGCCAAGGAGCAAATACAATACCTGTGCATCCGTGTGCCCGGTTTACCCGGACTCACAAGAGGATACAAAGGTAAAACACCCTTCGTATAATTTGAGTGACGTGATTACTCCCAAGCGCAAAGCAAGGAAAACAACTACGACATGCGATATGCCCTTTCCAAGGCACTGCTGCACGAACATCATTATCAACTGCTGCTGCAATAAAGCGGCAGTACCCACAGACAGGCGGTCGGCCTTCCAGCGACTGTACCAAAAAGCACCTACCCAGCAATAACCTGGAGATCAAGTATAAGTAGCAAAAGAGGAGTTGCCCTTCGCCTTATGCTACTCAACTGGAAAGCTTCTCGCCACCAAGGGAAGAAAGAAGTCAAATACCTCCAGTTCGTCTCTCTCTACCAGTGCGTCATGAAGGCAACTACCCGAAGGGCTGACAACGGCACCTGCGAAAGGCATCTTCCAAGGCACTCGCTCAAGGAAGAAGCTGTCAGCCCCTGGGGGCAGTTCTTCCTCAGAACCACTGGGGGTGTCCCAAGATGGGGGTAGTATCCCCCTGGATGTACGCAACAACCCGACGTTCCAAGGAGACAACGATTTCCAAGGAATGGACTCCGAGACCCCGGAGGGTAGCTACTCCCACCAAAATGACACAATATTCTATGCTGGGGGTATTATCCCCTCTAAATTCGAGGAGGACACAATGTCACCCACCCTCCTTAAAACTACTCACTACAAGGGTATCAGACGGAGAGCACGGCATCCGCGGCCTCGTCCGTTTGTCCCCGTGTGAGGATGGTATACATGGCTGGAGACGACCATAAAGGCCTCAGTGACCAGTAGCGCCTCGAGGTCCTCGAGGCCATAATGCATAAAATAAGTGCATCAATACATAATATGGCCCAGGCAATACTGGAGATCAAGGCAAACATGGTCCTGCCACCCTCAGGGCCCGCAGTATCTCTGCAAGCCGGGAGTAGCAATCTCCTAGTGATCCACACCAACCTGTCATGCCGTAAGGACAGTAATTCCCAAGAACCAGACAATAACATATCTGGGGGTAGTCTTCCTCGACAAGACAGAACAATATCCAAAGCTGGGGATAGAATTCCCTCTGAGTCCAAAAATAATGCAAAATTATCAATTTTCCCTAAGGACCATACGACTCAGGTATCGGAAGCCCCAAAGCTAAAGGGGACTTTCTCCTTCAATAACGACGACATCATTGAAATCTTCAACATACAGATAAAGGAAAACAAACTTCGGCTACCCAACATCAGATACCCTGAAGAGCCTGACAAGGTCGATGACCCAAAATATTGCCTCTTTCATCGGCACATTCATCATCCAACCAGAGACTACTCTGTGTTGAAGAGATGTATCCAGCAATTGATTGATGCCAATAAGCTTACCCTCGATTTCGAGGATAAAATAGTCATTGCGAACATAGTATCCCTCCAATTAGGCGACTTCTCATTGACGGAAGCCTGGGCAACCAGGGAGGTCGTCAACCTTCTGCCAACTCACAACCGAGTAGCAGGATTGGTATCACTTACAATCCCAAGAGGTGAGGTCATTGCTGAAAAACTGGCACAACAAATAGCGCCTTCAACGACCATGTCAAAGGGGAAAGCAATGCAGGCTTGGCCACAGGATCCTTTCCTTAGAAAACATAAATTATAGACTATGGATGCTCAGCATAGCTCAATAAGTCTTCCTGTACACAAAAGTTAAGTCTTACGTGACTCATCAGCAATGGCGCATGATAGGCAGCATTCTATTGTACGCATCCGAGAGAGTCTTCAGTACAAGGGCGTATCATACTTCATGTGCACACGATAGTACTTCTCATCGTAATGAATCCTTATAGGAAATAGGCAGTATTCCCCTGCACGATATACAAAAATGTACAGCAAGCGGTGGTCCTCGATGTGGTAGACAATCGTGCACATGTGGCAGTGATCCTTCGAGCATAACTCAGCCAACTCCCTCGTGTATACGTGGCAGTATTCCTGTGCACAGATCTCTTTATCCGGGACAGGCTAAGTCATCAACAGTATTCTACGCAACAAATAATGAGCTGCATCAGTTCCATTATTACAGCCAACAATCACTCTGTCTCATGTCAAAGATGAGATATGACCTCCAAAAAGCTGAAGGTCTGAACTTTGGCAAAGGACGATGTAATCTTTTATAATTCGACAGTTATTACAACAACACTCACAGAGGGCTAGCATATGGCTATGCTTGTACGCACTATGAATCACAAGATGGCCAGTAAATCCTAACCTAAATGGGAGGTCCCGTTCATGGTGGAAATCGTATTTTCCAATGACACATACCGACTAGGAAAACCCAACGACGAATTGCTCATGATGCCTATCAACGGCAAGTTCCTAAAAAATAGTACTATATCTAAACTAGACTTATACTCCCCTCATCCCTAGCGGGACAATCCAGATGTACAAATCGACTCTTGGTTCTTCATCCCCAACAAGTGCATATATGTAATATTTTCTCTTTCTTTACAATTTCTCGTAAAACCCATCATCTGTATCCAGGAGTCCTGGATACGCATCGGATGACAAATCCTTAAAATCTCCCCAGCGGAGCAGTCCTCGGGTCCACTCGCATACTCCAGCAGTGACCACTCAAAAATCAATCTCGTTAGACGCTAGCCATGTCGATATTACCTCTGGGCTATTGTCCTATCAATCTCCCTAGCAGAACAATCCTCAGGTCTAACCTCATTTTCGGATAGACCATACTCAGCAAATCACTCCTTAGTGAGTTTTTCGGACATTGGTTCACGTCCATATTTCCTCTGAACTGCTGTCCTAATATTTTTTCCCGGCTGAGTTTGCTATGTCCATGTGACCTCTGAGCAAACCTCCCGGGTTTTGGCTATCGATCATCACGTCCATATTACCTCTGATATTGGTTGTCATCCCCGCTTATCACCCGTCCTCACCAAGGTACATCAGAGGTGTTAAGTTCACAAAAACTGCCATGTTCATATTACCTTTGGCAGGGCTTGTCTCAAACCTATTACTTGCACTAACATGCACAAAAAATAATGGGTCCACAAAATCTATCACGTCCATATTACCTCTGATAATATTTGTTTTGAATCTATTATTCGCATCCCAAGTGCGTAAAAGGGTAATAGGTCCACCAAAATCCTCCAGCAGGATGTCCTTACTATCCACAAAACCTATCACGTCCATATTATCGTTGATAAGGTTTGTTTCGAATCTATTACTTGCACCCCAAGTGCGCAAAAGGGTAATAGGTCCACTAAAATATCCCCAGTGGGATATGTACACTAACTACAAATGCTGTGCTACGATCATCTCACCTCTAGTACTAGCACCCCAAATGTCACAACAATGATGAAAGTAATTTTTTCTTACATTTAAACAAAATGAAGGGGAGAATACAAATGTCAAGCAAAAGAGGAATCAGAGTCCTCCAAATCATGGATGCATATTGTCAGAAAATGAAAGAAGCAAGCATCTGAGGACGCAAATAATTGACGAAAAGCATCTACAAAAGCCCGCTCCTCCGAATTAGCAGGGGACTCGAGGAGGTCCATGAAGATATCCATCTTCTACAATCGAGTGACAGACATTTCTCTGGCAGGTAGCGGCTCGGGCTCGTCCGAGTAGGAATTAGAGGCAACCATGGCCGTGGAAAGAGACATGTTGGTTTTCTTTGGAGCATTTCCAGAAGACATCACGCCAAAAACACGAATTGATGCAAGCAGCCTGCAGATCGTTCACTATTTATAGGCAAAGAATTACCGGCTTATCTGGTGAATAATAACAATCTCCACCGTAAGACACGATGATTCATCCCTACGCAACCTAAGCTGTAATTATTGAGATTTGGCATGATCCTCTCAGAGACCCGAACTGACACAGCGGTGTGAACAAGTCAGGTGCACATCAGCACGTGAAGCGCCAAAAGTGATCATTTCTCTTTTAGCGAACAAATCAAGTCAGCCAGACAATCGCGACAGAAAAGAAAACTTTTGTTTTATAGAAGTAAAAGGAACAAACTATATTTGGGTACCACGTCCAGACAGCAAAAACAAACTAACTTCAAAACCTGAATAAAAAATCAGTTTCAGAAAAGGAAACACAAACTACTGTTACTCATCGTGAGAGCACAACTCCACTATCCGTCCATAGAGACGGGCAATATGGCCGTCTAGGCACGCTGTAACCCGATGCTTGACCTCTTTCGCCAGGAAACGGATGTAGGCCTCATATCAATCATCCAGCTTCTACACCATAACTTTATCGGCAGATGTATTCTTCGCTGCCCGGTTCGCTTCGGTTCGGATAGCCTCTGCTTCCTGTTGGGCCTCTCGAAGGTGATTTCCTAGCATATCAAGCTTGGCCTGGAGCTGTCTGATCTCCTCGGTTAAGTTCCCTTGCCTGGCAAGGCAATCCTCTCTAAGATTACCCAGCCGATCACGCTCATGTTACAGCTTCTGGAGGTCATTCAACAAGCCTTCCCTAGATGAAGTAATGAGGTCCTTCTCTGCACCCAGCCCAGCCGAGAATTCCTCGTATTCATAGGCTATCAGTACACCCATATCGGCTTGCTGATGGTGCCATAGCTCCATCAGGCATCGCTCCACCTCCGCAAGCTTTAGGTCCAGAAGGGCCGCCGTCTCTTCCAAACCAGGAATGCCCATTAAGGAGTTGGCCTGGCCTTCGGCAAAGCATCTTGCCCAATCAAAGGATATATTCTGCTCTAATACACCCTGTATGCCTTGCTTTAAAAATATATAGAAACTCTGAATGGAGATCTGGACATGTTTATTAATCTTCTCCGATGTTGCCGGAGTCCAAGGCGGCTAGTAAGAGAAAGAAGCCATGGGCGCAGCAAACTGCGCAGCGACAGTGCCCAATGACCTTGAAGGTGAAGCAGTAGCAGAGGAGCGACCAGTTGTATGACTCACGTTCCAGTCCTTCATAGCCTTCTCCAGCGGCAGCGGAGGAGCGACCAGAGCACCCTGCGGCTACAGCACCAGCTTGCACACCATCCCCAGACTGTGACGCACCAGTCCCAGATGATAATCCAGCCGCCACTACACTTGGAACGTCAGGAGAGGCTTCCCCAGAACTGCTTGTCAACCTGCTAGCCAAAGAGGCCACAACTGTAGAATCCCTAGTGTCAACATTTGGGTGAACGGTCGTCGTACTGGAAGAACCCACAACAACCGTAGGAGAAGGGGCTATTACCCGAGTGGGGTTAGCATAAGGCTCCGCAGATAGGTTATTTCCCCCAGTTGTGCTGGGAAAAGGACTAGGCATCCTCACGATAAGTCCGCTGACTTCTTCTTCAACAGCCGCCACGTTCACCCTTACCAAGGGAGAGGCTAACCTTGTAGATCCAGAACAACCAGTGATCAGCTTTGCCCAAAGAATGAAAAATTGAATCCAGAATACCCCCTCATGGCTAAACAGACCGGAGAACATACCGGAAGGAGGCGGAGGGGGTTGCGGATCACCCAGTGTGTTCATAGCTCTCTCAATGGCCTCCACATCATCCACAAAGATGTGCTCAAGCGGCATAAAGGGCTCTACCACACCTACATCCGTCTCTTGGGCCCCTGACGTTTCAAAGGAAGGTTCTGACACGCCTGTATTCACCTCCTCGAACCCCAAAGTCTCAAGTACAGGCTCTGAGGCATCCGCATCATATCCAATGGAAGTCTCTTCCCCCGGCTCCTGGTAAGAGACTGCCGGGACAGCCGCCCACCGCAGATATTCCTTCTCCTCCTGCGTTTCAAATTGTCAAATATATTATTACTGAGATATTTATATAAGGGAGCAGGAAGAATTAAACAGAGAGGGTCTATAAATACTACCTCAGCGTCTAAGGTGGGGACTGCTTCAGAATCCACCGTGGAGGGTCTTACCTCCTCCTCTTCTTCCTCTTCCTTTTCTTCTTCTTCTTCTTCTTCTTCTTCGGGAACTTCCTAGCAACCTGCTTCCTATATCCCTGTCGTCACCTCTTAAGCGGAGGGCTCCATATTAGGGAAGCCCCGCGCTTCATTGGATAGTTCGCGGGAGGCAAAGGGTTGTCAGAACATCCTCTTCCCACGTAACAGAGTCAGAGTCGACAACAACGACCTTTCCTTTGTCTTTCCCCCGACTTTTTTGCTGTTCCCTCTTCAGGGTACCTAGCTTAGTACCAAAAATGAAGCTCGTATCCTGATCGAAGCTAGGGGGAGGTATATTCATGGCCATATGGAAAAAGCTGCTGCATGGCTGATACGACTCGAAACTTTGCTATTCGGTAGAGTAAATTGGACATGGGTGCTGGTCGCAAAAAATAGTCCCATGCTCGGGCTCCATCGAGAACGCTACCTTCGAAATTGAGACATGAGCTTGGGTTGCCTAAAAAGAGCTGGATGTATCCAAATTGTCGAGCAAACATACTTGGTAGGTAGGGTTCCAAGAAGATAAGATTTTGGTTCTGGTACACTAAGTGGGAAGGCCGGATAGAAAGCAACCAATGGAAGAGCTTTGGGGATAAAACCTGATTATCTGCACCATCATCACAATGAAACCGATTCACCTCATCTTCCGTAAACTTTTAGACTGAAACAAAGAAGGAATAGTCAGCCACACGGGTGAGCGCTTGCCGACAAGTTGGAACCTCAGTATGAACCCAGGGCATCCTACCATATCGGTAAATAAAAGTGTCAGCCTCCGTTGTAGTCCCCTCAGTACCAGGATGCATCAAAGATGGGTAATGCATCAACAACCAACCCATTAGATAGTGATAAGGCATCTCGACTCGGTTGAAATCCCCTTTAGGTTCACGGGACATCACTATGCTTGTGAAAGCACGAAGCCCATGATGGATGCTACAGACCATCGCTGGGAGTAAGGTGAGCTTATGTCCGAAGACCAGCTTCACAGCAGGGAGGATGAGGTTGCGGCTAACCCTCCTAATCGACCTTGAGCTTTCCGAGACTACACAGGTCTGCAACTACATCATCAAGAACCCAACCAGGGTGGCTTTTTCAGACAATGGTTGGGTATCCTGGTAAAAATAACTGAAACTGTCACCAAAACTACTAAATCCTTCACCAATGGCAGCTGTCCTCTTGGTGCCACGTACTTGGTCATCAATACCTCTCCGAGTGTGAGGGCTCCGAACGGTGACATGACCCGAAGCATCAATTGCAAAGAGGTGACTGTTACAGGCTTTAATATGGGGTATATTCTCTTTCGAGCTCTCGTCTTTCTTCTTCAAAACTTGCTGGCAAGTGCTATGGTGGCGTAACACCTCTCAGTACATAGCAAGAAACCCTAGAAGTTGCTGTTCCAACTCCTTAAATTCTTTATTAGTCGGGGTGTACTCCTTATATGGTTCACCACCCCAGGGAAATCGTGAGACATCATACATCTCATGGAGAGCGAGCCCCATCTCTCCGTCGGGAGCAAAGAAGGTCCTGTTGCAACAGTTATACATCTCAGCCAAAGCCATAAACAATGACGGGTTCTTATCCAAACCATAACAAGAATCTCGTATGGCATAGTAGAGATCGGTCGTCTTCAGGGTCTACTCATACTTCTCTAATAACTACTGTGCCAAGCCAACCTAAGCGGGCCAGTGACGCATCCAGTTGAGCAAATACACTTTTACCTTAGGATAAGTTCCCTTGGTTACAAGCTGGTTCAAAAAGGTATTTGCTTCGTAATATCGGACATTCGGTCCCATCTCACTAGAGAAAGTGCTAGGTACTAGTCTGTGAACGAAATAAGAAAATGATTCCTTGCTCGTTACTGCTCCCTTCAGTTCAGAGTTAAACGGATGCCGCCGACCTGGATTTCGTTCTGGTCCGGGGTTAGGTTTGCCCGACATCTTCCTTTGAAGGGGTACCATATTGAAAGCTAATAAGGGCAAATGGTACTCCATCGTAGGTATATGCACCTTCGTCCAACCAAAGGAGAAATCCCAAGTCTCCTTAATATTCACTACCTTGGGGTCCGAGATGGTGAGGGCATCCCCAAACAAGAAGATTGGCTTCAAATGAGAGTCATCGATCCTCCAGGAGTTCAGTTCGCTAAGCAAATAGAACCAGGACTGACTACTTATCAACTTTAGCCTTGCCTCAGGTTGATCTTTGTTAATCTGATCTTGGACATTAGTGACTATATGATCGAGCCTAACGCCCAAGGCAGCCTGAGCACGCCCAATCAGTACCTCTCCTGACTGAGCCACGGGCAAAGTTACTACAAAATAAAAAGAGAATTAGAGACATCAAGATGGCATGCGACCAAGTCATAAAAGTTGTATACAACAAAGTCATGACATGATTTCCATGTGGCCAAGTCACGAAAAAAGATATGCTGCCAACTCATGGCAAAAATCTATGCGGCCAACTAATGGCAGGACCTCCATGCAGCCAACTCATGGCAGGACTTCCATACGGCCAAGTCAAGACTTGTGCACGAAGCCAAAGGGAGACCCGCGTATAAAGCATGAAGCATGGTCATATGCGAGGATATGTATAATGGACTGGGTATAAAATGCCCACGTTTCCAGAGTTCTCCTCCTCCGAACCTTACCATGGATGGGCGGCTGAACGTCAGGATAAAAGGATGGGGCCTTGTCCTCAGCTCTAGATAATGAGGCATGATGTTTCCCTTTAACGATGGCCTTCTTGGCCTTCGAGGAAGAAGATGAGACCTTAGGGGCCATGGCAGACGCTCTGATACGACGACCAGACACGAAGGAAGAAAAGGCCAAGACTGCAAAAAAATAGAACCCAACAAAAGTAAGAAGTTCTCTCTCTTCCTATAAAACCCTTATTTATAGGCAACTAAAAAGCGAAGATAGACCCTTTGAATTCTACCCTTATCTAATGACAGCTACGCTCAGTTGGGCTCTCTTCTACAGCCGTCAGTACTGGGATCCGTGTGAAAGGGTGGCTCAAAATCTGAACAGAATCCACTCAAGGGTGAAGGTAAATCTGGCAGTTAATGAATAATTGACAGCCTGGCAGCGTTCACCCATGCGACTCAATGTCCATGAGGCCCAAACGTACCCCGTCTATGCTTTATATTCAAAGTATTTAAAACTTGTTAGTTTAAAAACTTTGAAGGGGATCTTGTAGAAGCATGGAAAAAGTACATCCATGTGCCCGACGCCCATGCACCCAAAAATAAAACTCAACAGATGTTGGACCGCATGGACACCATACGGCAGAGAAAAGGGACACCTATGCGGTCCAAACGAGCGTCCTGACAACTAGCCACGGGTTAACCTGACATGACGTCCTGACAACAAAGATGGCACCTGACATAGAATCCTGACAAAAAGGATTTTTTGGATCGCCTCGAAGGACGAGAACATACTAAGAGACATAAGTCCCAAGGATAGTACAGTACTACGTGTACAACATGATAAAAGATCCCATGCGGCTCTGGTCCATGCGTCCCAGGCTCTATGCGTCCCATGCGACTCTGGCCCATGCGTTTCAGACTCCATGTGGTCCATGCGTCTCTGGCCCCATGCATTCCAGATACTATGCGTCCCGTGCATCTTTGGCAATATGTGTCCCAGATTCCACATTGACCAAATCTTGCTATTACAACTACGTGATACTCTCCAACCAAATAGCGACCACGTGTCTATTTGACCAAGTCGCGTCTACAACAGATAGAAACCATCCAGATATTCAGCAACAAAAAATTCTTAAAAAATATCCACGTGATAGCTGAAGCCCAGATTATGGTGCACAATTATAATCCTTTCTGTTATGAGAAGACACGTGGCAACTCCCAACGTCGATGCGGCCCAAAATCCATGCAGCCACTGAACAACTATAAATAACAGGGTATTACCCTCATACAACATGGCTGGCTATCTGCGAATTTGCACTCAAATAAGAGATAAGAGATTTTGCATCGGATCGTCCACGGAGTAAGAGAGTTTCTACACTTCTAACCCTCCATTGTCACCCCCCCAGAAAATAAATTTGTACTTAGATTATCTTCTAGGACTTCTCTGTACTTTTTCTTAGTTTGTTAATCAAATCCAGTTCTTCTAGTTCTCTTTTGATTTAAATGGCAAACAACGGACGTAATTGCCTGGAAGCATAGGTAATCACCTTCCCGTTCTGCTGTAACACACATCTTAAACCTTTACCTGAAGCATCACTGTATATAGAAAATCCTCCTGTCCCCAATGACAATATCAATACTGGAGCTGTAGTTAACCTCTTCTTCATCTCCTCAAAGACGGCCAGTCACTCCCCAGTCCAGACGAACTCTACCTCTTTCCTGGTCAGCCTAGTCATCGACTCTGAAATCTTGGAAAAATCCTAAAAAAATCTCCGATAATAGCCTGCCAATCCAAAAAAACTCATGATCACTACCACTGAACTCGAGGTAGATCATGAATCAACTGCTGATATCTTCTTCGGGTCCACTGAGATCCCATCTTCTATAATCACATATCCGTGGAATTCAACCTTGTGAAGGAAGAACTCATACTTCGAAAGCTTGCCAGAAAGCTTCTCTTTTCTGAGGGTCTCTAGACATATCCTCAGGTGCTTCTCATTCTCCTCTAGGGTCTTCGAATATGTAAGCCCCCTGATTTTTTTAGAATTTTAAATTTGGATTTTTCACAATTTTTGGAAATTTTTAGGAATTTTCTGTAATTAAAACCTAGGCATTTGGTAATTAAATGATTTTTTATTTTCTGTTAATTAATATTAAAATATTATAGAAATAATATTTTATGGTGTAAAATGGAAAACCGGACATAGGGTAATTTTCTGGGAATTTATTGGACTCCTGAATCCCATTTAAAGCCCTAAAAAAAACTATTAATAAATAAACCAATTTAAACCCTGAATTAAACCGGGTTTATTTGAAATAAACCAAACCAACCCAGACCCGGTTCAGTTGAACCAAACCAAGCCTTATTGGGTCGGGTCGGATCTAAACCCGACCCGAAATCCGAATACCCGAAACCCGCACTTCAGCAATAATGGGTCGGGCCGGATTCATATGAACCCGACCCGTTTGAGACCCGACCCGAACCAAACCCTAATCCCAATCTTTGCCAGATTCATTGTTCACCATATTTAATTGCCTCAGGATCCGTGCCCCGGTGCCGTCGCACACCCTCTCTCTCTCTTCTCTCCGCCGCCGAGCCCCTGACTGAACCCTAGCCGCCGCGCCGTCTCCTCGTGACTTCCCGCCTCGAGCAGTCAGACGACCACCGGTCGACTTCCCTTTCTCCCGCGAGCGCCGCCCGCTCCGCCTCCTCGACGAGCCACCCTCGTCCCCGACGAACTTCCCTGCCCTAACCGCCCTATCCACCGCCCTCTTCTCAGCCGCTCGACGAAGCCCTAGCCCTTCTTCCTCGCCGCCCGTCTCCGCCTTACTCCCCGTCGTCTCTACCTTACTTCCTGTTGTATCCGCCGACCTCGCCGGCCTCGACCCGACCCCACAGCCCTCTGCCCAGCCCCGCACGCCGGAGCCCGACCTCCTCCACCCTCTCCTCGACCACAGACTCCCCTCGACCTGCTCGCCTCACCCTCGCCGTCCACCTCCTTGCTCCACCCGTCTCCGACGAGCACCAACACCACCTCCACAGTCGACCGCCACTCCTTCCTTGATTCTCCCCCACCGGCGTCATCACCGGAGCAGCCACCGTGCAACCCCCTGGCCTCGCCGCCGTCCCCTGCATCCCTCCGGCCGACAGCAGCCTCCCAACTCTGGCGAAACCCTAGCCCTAACACTAGAGCACAGTGGACACAGCACCCTGACACGATCCAGACACGTGGACACGAGTAATTCAGACTTCACGGAGCCCTGTTCAGGTATCATTATCTCTTTCCTCGCTGCCGTGTTTTCGATTCCATCAGTTGCGTCGCGTAGACTGTGTAACCCTCTCGGTGCCCGTGTAACCCGCTCGGGGCATCGCGTCCTGTGGTGATCGCGAACCGCGATCCAAAAACAGAAAAAACAACACCCTGTTTCACCCCGGAACTAATTGTGCCCCGCAAAACGGGACGACTTGGTCGCACGCGGTCTTTACCGAAATGTGCGCGACGTTGATACGGTCGTGTGGGATTTCGCAGAAGTCGATTCGGATGTGCGTGCACAGCGTAATCAACGCGTATCCGCCGACAACGCCCCGTATGCGTCCATTCTAGAACATGCTGTAACTTTGTGTACACACGTCGGATCGAAACGAAACTTGCGCCATCAGACTCGTAGCAATAGCTGGTCCTGTGACTCAAGTTTGGTTCAATTCTGAGAACGTTGACAAAATCATGTGTCGTGGGCCCCATAGGCTCCACTTGACGGGCGATTTTGTGATCGGCTCATCGGATTCCAATTCTGGAAGTTCCGTTGGGTTCGTATCATCGTTCCTGACTTGTTGATACTAAGTTTGACAAATTTGGAGACCTTTGACCCTGACACGCTTTTTGGTACAAAGTGGCCCACATGTGGACCCCGCTCTGGCCCGGAAATATTATTTTTGCCCCTGTGTCCAAATTGGACTTAAGGACAGGCGTTTTTAGCTATTTGATATTTTCTGAATCTAATGGTGATGTTTATTTCAGCAACCGGAGTAGTACCTGCAGATCACACTGAGACCAGAGCTACAATTGGAGCCGGAACCCCAGGCAAGTGTACCTTGCCAACTTTGCAGTCTTGTTGCATATTTTTTCTGATTCATTTATATTGTTGTGCATGCTTAACCTAGGACCGTGTGACGTACTTAGCATCCGATTATTAGTCGGATGCCAATACTGTACGCGGTGTTGGGTACTGTCATCTAGAGATGGACATTCGTGACACTTTATATTCTCGTACTTGTCTTATCAAGTACCATATGACCCAAGACACTTGACACTATTCATGAGACAGGATCTTTTCGAGATATTTGTGATGATTCTGTATAGGATAGAGGTTTATGACATAAACATTATATTCCTAGACATTATATGACTTGCTGCATTAGTATTGATCCTGCGTGTCATGGACATGAGACGTGTGATTACACTGGGTGGGGAGAGACACACAGGCTACAGGCTGATTTCATAAATATATATATAATCCATAGTAAACACATAGTAAGACATATAGTAGACTCCGCTACCGGCTCCCAGACACAGAGCTTGTAGTGGTCTCAGCCTGAGTACTCGTGATGCTCTCACTTGCATTACACTTAGATGGTTACTTACTTGCCCTATTTATTTCATTATCTGCTGCACTGCATTTATTTTGGCATGAGCTTTCTTGTACCTTGCTATGTCCCCTGAGGACCTGGATCCGGATTATGTCCCCAGGATTAGCTGACGAAATCTATCCCGAGGTGTACGAGACCGGAGTATTGGCCTTAGCAGGAGCAGGTGCCTACCCTGGAGCAAAACCAGGATCTGAGGACGAGATCGTACCAGAGGACTTCTCTTGAGTATTGGCTTGAGATACTCATTTATTTCTATCTCTAGTTATTTTATTTCCAGTCTATCTCATTTGATGTACTAGACTTATTCTCGGATTATTCTCCGAAGCACCTTTATTGAGATATGCTAGTTTATTTTATTTACATTATTCTGGCTTTGATCTGTGTTTTATCTGTTGTGGATGAGATTAGTATAGACTATGACTTGTACCATTAGACCTACTTATTGTTATACTACACCTTAAGCATGCCCCGATGGATCTATTAAATTGGGTTTGTCCATCGGTGTGTGCTGCTGGCCATTATCACGCGTCCGGTCCCACGGTATTTTGGGACTGGGGCGTGACAGAATATATCAATATATTATCAATAAAAACTATCACAAACTGATCCAGGTACTGATGAAACACCTTATTCATCAGTTTCATGAATAATGTCAGGGCATTGGTCAACCCAAACGGCATCACCAAGAACTCAAATTGCCCATACAGAGTCCTGAAAGCTGTCTTCATAATGTCTCCCTTTTTCACTTTCACCTGGTGGTACCCCGACCTCAAGTTTATCTTCGAGAATACCTTTGCTCTGCTTAACTGATCAAACATATCGTCTATCTGCGGTAACGAGTATTTATTCTTGATAGTGAGGTTGTTAAGAACCATGTATTTAATACACATACGTACCGAACTATCCTTCTTCGGCATAAATAATACAGGAGCACTCCACGGTGATAAACTGGAGCGGATGGAGATCTTTAGTTCTGCCAGTTCATTGTTATTCACTCTTTTGACGTGTTGTGATATTGGCTCTGCGCCTAACACCAAGTCTATAGAGAACTCTATAACTCGGTCTGGTGGCAACCCCGGCAACTCCTCCGAAAAGAAATCCATAAATTCTGTAATCAACGGATGTAGCGGCTCCTGTTCTTCCACCAAAGCTCCATAAAAGTCTCCCTTGGTCTGCTCTGCTGCTTCTCTAACAAACTCAAACTCTGAATCTCTTGGCGTTTGAAATAAAACTCTGCCTCCACGATAATCGATACTAGCATATTGCCTATTTAACCAATCTATCCTGAGTACTATGTCATAGCACAAAAGTGGCATTACGAGTAGACATGCGCTCAACTCTCGGCCTCCCAAAAAAACTCACCGATCCTTACAAACATCATTGACCAGGATAATGCCACCCCCGGTCATGATCTTGCAAGTCCTCGCAAATGGTTCAGTCTAAAGATGATGCTTCAAAGAAAAAATACAGATACAAAGCTATGTAAATAACCAGAATAAAATAAAGCATGAGCTGGAAAAGAATTAAGATAGAATGAACCTGGATTGACATCTCCACTGGCTTTTCCTTCTTGACAGTCACGACAAAAGCTTGCCCCTACGGCACACCTCTCTGCTGCTGCTGCTGGGCGAACCTCTGCTATTTTGTTAGCAACAAAAATCCTCTCTACTGTCACACTGGTGGTCTCGCGGGTGCTTTCTGTGCCTGGACTCCGCCCTGGGCTGGATGAGATAGAGCCTGACAATAATCCCTCAGCTGGTGGTCCCCTGATCCGTAGAACAATCACTTTCCCAATCTTATTCTACAAACATCTCATTCATGTCCCGAATTCTTATAATATGGGGAGTAGCTATCTGAGATGGCCTCTGAATCTGATATGCATGCTGCACTGGTGCTCTAGCTGGTACAAGAAACTGATGCCTCGGCTGCTGGAAGTGTCTGTGATGCTGCTGCTGAAAGTAAAGCCGCTTTGCTGGGCTCGCACTACTGCTAGCTTCTGAATGACCCCTTATGCTCTTGGAGCCAAGCTCCAATTCATCCTCCGCCTGCTGTTCCTGCTCCAGGATCTCCTCAATGGTAGTGGTGCGATGTCCGCTAGTATGGTATTTGATCTCCCTGTTCAGACCCTCTCTGAACTTTTGGGCCTTCCCTCGAGGATTCCACAAAGTGACCCAATATGTAGTACTTTGCTGCATACTCGTCCACGATCATGCTGCCCTGGATGAGGTACTAAGACTGGCTCTCTAGAGAAGTCAGAGCCACATCTGGAAAGAACTTTTCTTGAAAATCTCCTTAAAAGCTCCCAAGTAAGTCCGGTGCTGAGATCCTCGGGTCTGTCCTGAACCATGTCAATGCGATATCGAACATCATGATCCCTGCTACTTCCGCTTGCAACATCTCTGGAATCTGCGCCAGCCATAAGTTTCTCTTTATGTCTTCGATCCAGTCATCCGCATAAATAATCCCTTCGATGTCTTTAAAGTCCTTAGGCCCCAACCTCTTGAAATCAATGATAGTCCCCGGCCTCGGCTGCTGTGAGATGGGCTGAGATGGAGCTACCTATGGCTGGACCAAGGCAACTCTCTCGACTGCGGCGAGTGCAAGCTGGTGGGCATTCTCAATGCTCTACCTCATGACCTCAGAATGGTGCTGCCGGGCCTCCGTTATAGCCCTCTGTGCCTCCATCATCTGCTGAAAGAGCGTAAATACCTGTGCTGGATCAACTGCTGGTGGAGGTGGTAGCTCCTCTGAAGCTGTAGGCATCGTCCTCTGTGAAGCTGTGGGTACCGTCCTCTAGAGTGGAGGTGGAGCACCCCCAAAAGCTGCTACAGTAACGCCCGCCTGGACAGGTAAAATGACCCTCTGAGCTAAAGCTGATAGAGCAGTGTCTGCTGGAGCCCTCCTTTGAGGCGACGAAGTGATCGACCTCTCTGTCACGCTGGGATCGTGTCTTCGGTGGTATCCTGAAGATTGATTGAACAAGAAAACAATATTGATTAATATACGATATCATCAAAGAAGGACAAAATTATTCAAAGTAAAGGAAGCATTCTGTCATGACCCGTACCCGGATATTCGGATATGAGTACGTGGGTACGCCTATCCTACGCCACAGCATCAGCGGTAGAATGCTTCCTGGGTCAATTCTAACTAACTAAACATCTCAACAATATAAATATGGTACATATCAATCACCTCAACTCCAAACGGAGGAACAATGTGGAATCTCACAAATGTAACTATACTCAATCATAATGCAAACTAAGGAAGATAAAGCACGAACGGAATAACGAAGAAAAGAATCAAGATACAATCCACAAGTCTAAAATAATATACATGCCATGAATCTCATTAACAGTCTAATACAAGTCCATCAAAATAAACTAAATCCCCTCAGGATCTGAAACTAAGTCTTCCTGATCTACAGGAGTATCCGATAAAGGTAAGCCCTCCTGCGGTCCGTAGAATATAGGACACTAATCTATGAGCCAATCAACTGGAAAAATATATCCAATCAGGATTAGAGCGAAGTACATACCTCTGAAAGGAGTTTCAAATACACAATCGAGCATATAAAACATATAATAAAAAAGAATACAAGTTAACTAAACATATGAATGAAATAAATGAGAGCGAACATGTAATATACTGGATTAAAGAACAAGTAATATGAGTATCTGCAATATAAAGGAATAACTAAAATCCAACTAATGTGCCTCAGAATACAAGTTCATTATGTGATCGCTTTAGATTGAACACGAATATAATAAGGTAACTCGATTGCAAGTGTGGTATATAATCGACATGTACACGAATACACTGGGGCTTTGATCACATAATCAACTCCTACTCCCCCATCCCCAACTAATACTAATGGATCCAATCACGACACATTACGAACACGAATATGGGCACACTGAACACGAGCAGTGTGTGTACACGAATAAGCACACTGAACACGAGCAGTGTGTGAACACAAAATATAAATAATTAATACCCAATTCATGCGATGAAATATATGTGAAGGAGTACCCATTGAACACGATAGGGGATAACATCTCCTGACAGGATCCATGTAGTACTAGTCCGTGAAACCACTGTGTCGGAATCAAGTATACAGTTCTAGAACATGAGATATATACACTATTATAAAATAAAAACTAATAAAGAAATGTACTCGCCTAAGGTCCTGAGCAAGGTATGTCTCTCGATACCCAAGATGGTGTCACACAAACCTATATATGGTATATTGCATCAATACAAGATTTTGGAATGAAAATAAGCTAAACTAGTTCAGTTCTAGGTCATAAAGCCATTTCTAAGTCAAAACAGTCAAACTAGGTCAACTCTAGGTCAAACTAACTATTTCTAAGTTGTATGAGTCTAACTCTAGGATATTAGGTCCATTCACTATGTAACTAGGCCACACTAGCTAAACTAAGATACTAGGATACAAACAAAGCACTGTATCGTAGGATACACAAGTTTTTGATATAAAAATACTAATATATATATATATATATATATATATATATATATATATATATATATATATATATATATATATATATATATATATGCAAGGCAATACATATATTAATCTTAGCTAACTAATGCAAAGAGGATACTTTGGCTTTGAACCAATGCGTATCTCACTACCTACACACCCATCTTGATACTCAAACCCAATACCTTGATTATCGACCAATACCTTGGCATTACCTTGGTATCACAAGGTAATTCAATCCTGATATATAGCTAACTACCAATACACCAACTATATACTAACATTTAACTAAAGTATTTAGATATACTAACTACCTAACATACAATACATATATACAATACATATAGCTACTTAGTCTAACAAGTATGTATAAAACTAACTATTAGATAATATGTATCTATATACATAACTACCCAACAAAGCACTTAACTACTACACTATTAATAGCTATATCTACTAACTAAATCACTAATAAACTACTAAACGCAAACCTTAACTAACCGAACCACTGTTGTTGTCTTGACCTTGCTGTTGCTGCTAATGTTGCAGTACCAGTTGTTGCTCATTTCCATGCACAAGCTCTGCAGGTTACTGAGTTGCTGTTGAAGCTACTACACTGGCTGCTACTGCCTCTCGATTGCAGTTCCTGCGGCACCTGGAAGTTGTTGTGCATTACTACACAGTTGGCTGCTGATTGCACAAGTTCCTGCAGTGCACGTTGAACAACTGCTGCAGGCTCTGCTGTACAAGCTGCTGCTTTATGCTTGTTGGCTCGAGGCTGCACACTGTTGCTGAAGGTTACAACATGCTGCACAGTATATTTGCTGCACACTGCCCCTTGCATACTGCTGCTGTGCAGCTACCTGCTGCTGCACGAGCTGCCACTACTTTTGATTCTTGTTGCTGCCCTGCTCTTCAGTTTCCCGACCCTTCACTCACTCACTATACACAAACACCTATACACTCTCTCTCTCTCTCTCTCTCTCACACACACACACACACACACACACACACACACACACACATACACACACACACATATATATATATATATATATATATATATATATATATATATATATATATATATATATATACAAACATACACATATACATATAGATGTACCTACATATACATATCTATACTTATATAAATATAAACTCATATAAACATATAATCATACACACACACACACACACACACACACACACACACACACACACACACACACACACACACACACATATATATATATATATATATATCACCACATATATGAATATGTATATATACACTATATATGTGTATCAGTAGTTATAGTCATATCTATACAATACTATAGAGATACATATACATATACATATATATACAATCATATAATATATCATACTAATATATAATACCATGTCAAATTGAATTGAGGTACAATGAACAAACACGTGGAGTGCACCGCACCCGTATCACACTCATTCTATGATACACTTACGATACGACTCCACCACACAACCAAACATATTCCGAAGGACACGAGCAAGTCTAAAATTATAAATATGAATAATACGAAGAACTAATTACTCAACTATGTGTCCGTGTCAAAATATGACATGCACAAACCCCGTGTTAGAGGAAAACTCCCAAATCAACCTGTATCGCCAAATTATCGGGATACGACCTACACGTATCCAATTATGGACATGACACTAGTCACACACAATCAAACACATATTAATTTGATCTAATTGACCAATTGACCAACACAAGATGTGCCAATCTCAGAATTCTCTCAAAATTGACACAAAATATCACATAACTTTCTCCCTAGGCCTCCTATGAACCTAATTCCAATTCCTATGAATAGTCTTAGCATATGGGGTGGCTCCTTATGGTTAAATCACAGATTTAGAATCTAATTAAAGAAAAAAATTGAATTATACCTATTGGGAGATGGATTCCCAATGAAATTCCTAATTTGAGTAAAAGTAGCCTCCAACTTGTAGATTCTTGCTCCTCTTTGTTGATCCTTACTTTCTTCTTGTAGATCCTTGCTCTATTAGCATTCAATGAAGATTAAGAAAGGAATTGGGAAGAAGTTTGTGTATGAATTGGTGTGGAAATGAAGAATTTTGAAGAGAGAAAATTCTAGATCTAGATTGGAATAACAAAATAAGAAGAGAGAGACTCTCTCTCCTCCCTAAAGGTGGCCGGCCTCTTGCCCCTCCTCCAAGTTATTATGAATTGTCCCAAATACCCCTTGGGACCTCTCATGAAGAAAATAATTAAGGAGAAAAGGTTCTAGTCTAATTGGTTTCACTAATTAATTCATCCTCTTAATGAATGGGCCTACTATTGGGCTCAATCTAAACTAGAATTAAATGTTGGGTCCATGGATCCAAACTAAACTAGTTAGGTCCACTACACAAGTCCAAAATAAATCTAATATCTAACAATAAATAAATAATATAATAAATAATAATACAACATGAACACTATTTAATATTCCTAAAATACAAATACCCATGTGTCACTACCACATTCCAAAAATAGGGGTATTTTTGACTTTTATATATTATTAATATTATGGTATTCATATTAAATGATTTCAGTATATGTGTATTTAAATTAAATAATTATGTGAGATGTGTAATTAAATATATTATTATATACAGTGTTCATTAATTTTGAGCTGGTAGACTTGACCTAGAAGCCCACTAGACGAACACCTGACCGAATTATAGGATTGTGTATTTAATTATTTTATTTAGAATTTAATTATTGGAGGTAGTAATTAATTACCGTAATTTATTTAATTGTTGCGCATTGTCGTTGCTTCGATATTTGGAGCGCTACACTATCTTTTGTCTTCCAACAAATTTTACAACCTTGCCCTAGACGTGCCCGCCTTCCATTCTGACCTTTTTATAACTCATAATTATGCTCTCTTGCGCTTTATTTTAGTCGCACAAAATTCGTCACGGACGTTTATTTAATTTCTAAATAAATTCCAACTTTGTATCGTTGTGAGTTCCAATCGAAATTGGAGACAATCTTGACCCATTTTTCATGCAACCCAAATTAGGGTAATATTCTGCTCTGAGTCTTCTTTACTAATGATATTTGTGACCCAACCTGATTTTGGCCCCATGTACTCCTAATTAATTTTTGAACGCCAATTGTATCTAATTTTAATTAATTAAATCCAGAAACCCACTTTTGTGCAATTTTCCAATTGTTGGGGACTTAATTACAAAATTGCAATGAGGTGTCACCATCCTATTGGTTTAACCCAAATGAAGAAAACAACCCCCTTCTTTGACTAGTCAACCAAAACCCCTCTCTCCTTTTTGTTGAATTTTATCCATGTTGAATCATGGCCATCCATTTAAAATGGAGACATCCCCACCACACAACCCCTTATATATTCCCCAACCCCTTTTCCCAAGGCAACCCATCCCTAGGTTTGGCCAGCCCTAATTCCTAGGGGGTCACATCATCTCCTCCCACATACAAAAACCCACCCTCTCCATATTATTCTTCATAAAAACACACCACCATCACCAACACCAAAACCCAAACTAACCCTATCTCACCCGAGTCACCCAAGCCAACCGGCCGGCCAGCCCCAAGCCACCCAGTCAGTCCAAACAACTCCTCGACCTGTCTCCCTTCCCCGGCTGCTCAACCCGAGCTATGCCTCAGCCGAACTCTCCCTTCCCCGGCGAGTTCCCTGCTATATCTCGAGCTACCACCACCATCGCCATCAGCTCCCTCTTCTCCGGCGCTGCTACTCCGGCAGCCCGTAGCTCCACAGTCGAGCCAGTACACTCGATTCCTCCCCCATTCCTTCCCCGAGCGTCCATAGTTCCCTGCTGCTCCTCCCCACCGAGCATCCCCGCCACACTTCCTTCCCCGAGCGTCCACAACTCCCTCATCCCTCAGCTTCTTCTCCGGCGGTCCAAGGCCTTGACGGAGACGACGACAGAAACTCCACCGTGAGTTCTACAGCGGTCGACGAACACCACAGCAACGGAGACGACGACCTCGGCGCTCTGGTCGAACTCCAGCCGACACCACCCTCATCAGAACCCGCACCACCACCATCTTCATCAGTCAGCCCGAGCTCCTCCTCTCTTTTCTCCCGCCTGAGCACCCCAGTCCGGCCACTCCCCTTCGGTGAGCTATTCCACCCGCACCATCATCACTTACTCCTCCCACCACCACTCGACAGTCCCCGGCCAACCTCGGCTCCGGTCACGACCCCTGTGAGCACCCCTCTTCCCTCCTTCATTTGATTAATTAATGTATAGTATAGTACATATTTAATATATAATGTATGTATTTAATTAATGTATAGTAGTGTATGCTTAATATATAATGTATGTATTTAATTAATGTATATGTATAGTGTATGTTTAATATATAATGCATGTATTTAATTAATGTATATGTATAATGTATGTTTAATATATAATGTATGTATTTATTTAATGTATATACTTTTATTTATTATTTATGTAATAAATTAGTTTACATATATATATACCAATGAATATTAATATATGTGCTAAGATTAATAAAAATGAATGTATATGTATATGTACTAATATATATATTTTAAAATGTATTTTTGGCATATATATGATGTATCTACCTATCTATATATTGGTATATGGGTATTATTCAATTGGTATGGTAATAATGTACATATATTTAGTATGTATACATTATTCAATATGATGAGTATATATATATTATTCAACTAGTATATATTATATATGTAATTAATTGATATACATATATTGTATACGTATTTAAATTGCTGTATAATATTTATTTAAATTGCTGTATATGTATCTCTACTAGATGTCCCTAGTTGACCAGTATCATACTTAACGTGGCCCTGAGTTCAGTGCATTTTTATTGGGTGCTAGTGTAATGTCTGATGCAATATTATAATTATCATATGTCTATAGGACTGTTGGATCATTCAGACGATATTCTGGAACAGGACATTGGTGTACCAGCTAAGGACCCAAGGCGAGTATATTCTCTGATAATCTTTCCGATTAATTGATAATATCTATAATTCCAGTATCTAGAAATGTTACATCTGATTCATGATACTGTGCTACACGGACTAGTATAGAGATTGGATCTGCAATCATGAGATATTACATTGATTATCGTATTGACATTGTACACAACATTGATATATTGAATATTGCTCGTGTATCGTGACGTGTCGTGATTGATCCACTGTACTAGTTGGGGGCAGGGGAAATATTAGTAGATTATGTGATCATACCCAACTCTACATACATCATAGCCCATCCCATATCTCACGTCGGGTGCGGCCTGACCATTACATGCTTCATAGCTGTTATATATGATTAGCCTGACCTCTACATGCATCATAGCTAACCAAATGGTTAGCCTGACCTTACATGAATCATAGTTAATCATATGTAGTCAGCCTGATCCTGTCCCAAGTTGATCACATGATAGACTGATATTCCAAACACTTAGAATAGTTACAGTTCTTTATTTTAGATCATATACTACATCACCCGTATATGATATTGTATCTCGTTCTCTTTGTTTCATATATGCAATAACTGTTTCATATTGTCTAAATTGCCTATCTCTTTACATTGCCTGTCTCTTTATTTTTGCCATTGCATTTATTCACTGTCTCTCTCAGTATATAGCATTATCTGTTTATTGTTTTATAACCCTTATCAATTAAATGGAAATATTATTTGAGATGTACTTTGCTCCTTTCTGACTGGAAAATATTTTCCAGACTATGCCTAGAGGACTGGTGTCCGACATTTATGGATCACAGGGTGAGTAGCTGTAGTCTGGGACTTGGTAGTTCAGTTGTGATTCCGGGAGGTTTAGCCAGAATTACTAGTTATCTAGTTAGTTTCTTAGTTGTCTATTTTGGTACCAAATTTGTCTTCGGCAATCTTATTTGAGACTTGGATTATTGTTGAGTAGACTATTTCCATTTTAGACTTGTGTTGCATCTTACTTATTTCTTTGAGATCTTATCGTGCTGTAGTTATGTGATTGAGTATGTTGTTCATATTATACTGTGATATCCGTGTCTCCTTATGGAGTTGGATATTCATGTGAGATTGATTAGATAGTTACATAACCTAGGCAGCATTCTACCGCCGATGCTGCGACGTAGGCTGGACGTACCCACGCACTCGTTATCCCTATACCGGGTGCGGATCGTGACACGTTTTTAGTGGTGGCCCATGCAGGTCAGACTTCACAAGTTGTGCGATGTCGTGGTAGTGCGACGTCATAGTTGTACTACTGCGTGCCTGCTATAGAATATAGGACGTAGGATACTAGGATGGGAGTGGATACTCAATCACAAAATTCTTGAGAGATTCCTGGGATGACCCCTTGAGAATCTTATTACAATTTCCAATTTAATTCCTTTTCCTTGTTTTCGTCTGTTCTCGGTTGTTGATATTGAGTTTGATCCTTGTTGACTAGTTGTTAACTTTAAATTCTTGGTATCGTTGTTGAGTTGATTTATATCGAGATGAATTTTATGGGCTAAAATTTACGGTATCATCTGATGGCATATATTGATGAGGACAATGAGAAAGGTAAAATGTCTACTTTGGTTATGGAACCTAGAGTTTATCGCAGCCACATTAGCTGTCGTGACGAGAACGTAGAAACCTGACTTGGATGTACATACCTTAGTTATGAAATTTAGAGTCTCTCACAGCCATACCGGTTGGCGTGGCGAGGATTCTAGATGACATGATTATATAGTTGCATACCTTAGTTACGGAACCTATCGTTTATCGCACCTATGCTTACTAGCGTGGCGAGGATTCTAAATGTCATAATTTTGGACAAACGTGTATGATTATCAGGTTGTATCTTAAATTGGTTCTTAAAGTCTTATCTTAATACTTATTTTCCGTTATTACAGGACTTGTTCCATTGCTTCTTTTCTTTACTAGCAGTAGAAATACCTTCAGTCCTCAATCCGGTTCCTTGTTGAGCTTCTATTCTTTGAGGATTCCTTGTTAAGTATGATAATTGGTGACTTGTAATTATGTCTATGTCTTGAGTATTAGTATTGATTGAGTGTTGCTTGTGAGTTTGTAAGTGTTTCCTAGTTGGACATGTGAGCAGTAGGCATTAATCTAGAGTTAACCCATATCATAGTACCTTGTAGCAATAGCTCTAGGATAAGTGTCATTATAGTACTATAAGTAGAAGGAGAGTATAGAGTATCAGTGATAGTTCCAAGAGTTAGTATCAGAGCCAGCATACCCGTCCTGGATAATCATGATTATATAATTGGATGATCTATGTAAATAATTAAGTATTCAGGAATTGTGTTAAGGATTAATAGAATATGATGTTCAATCTGATGAATGATACTTGGGGGTATTTTAAGAGTAAAGAAATGTATACGCATAAAGAGTTATAATGAGATATCATGAGTAGAGAAATATCAAGATTGAAAATAAAAGTTGTGAAGCGTATCACAGATTAGTTTAGCAGGTTGTAAAGGATTAAAGGGAAATACATATACATCAATCGAGATGAGGAATTAACCATATACTTGCCCATGAGAGTAAAGTGAAACATGGGTGTTATAGAAGGTGCAAGTAATCGTGAGTTCTAATAAGTTTGATGAGATGATCCAATAATGAACCTAGTGTTATCATACCAAGAGTACTAATGATTCTATATCGAGGATTAGTCGAGAATGATGCTAATAACAGTTAGCACTTCATGTGATGATAATTAGACGGATACACCAGTTAATATAGATTGAAAATCATGGAAGAAAATACGTGTGATGATAACTTTGATCATTTGGAAGTAATTGTGCAATTATTCCGGACAGTACAAATTTCAGTACACAGTTGAGAGTTGTAGACAATGGGTGTATTTGAGTGCACCTTGAGTATTAGAGACTGTGAGCATTTATATGTATATTTGTGGATTTGAAATTGAAGAGTGGAAAATGAATTTCAATTTTTAAGAATTTTGAGGAGTTGAGATTCTATGTTATTAAATTTTGAGGATTCAAAAATTGATTCAATAAACATAGTCAAAGCTATAAAGGTTTTAGAAGTGATAAAATTTTTGTTTCAATATTGAGTATTTGACTCTTGAGGAAGTATATGTCTCTTACTTTAAATCGTTCAAGAAGTAAAATTTGATGATTTTATTTGGAGGATTAAATTTTTATGGTGGGTAAGAAATATATATTAGTATATGAGTGGATGAAGTGCATACGTAAGGATCGTTGACTTGGGCATGATTAAGATGGCACTGCAAACAGACTTGGATGTCCATCTAGAGTTATATTAGAGAGAACAATACTTAGTATGGTGTGTTGTACTTGGTGTGCACTTGAGAGATAAGAACAACTAGTATGAACAATTATAGTAGGAACGAGAACTAGCAGTGGGTGTACTTGTAGTAGAACCGAAGTACCTACAGGGATAGGAGTACCAAACTTTGAATGCATCATTGATCTATGATTGTGTTAGAGATCCTTGGTATTAGATTGGTATTAATAAACAGGTGTGTACAATGAGGATGTATTCATGTGCCAGAGTTAAGTGTATATTAGAGGATAAAGATATCCAAGTAATGGGTTAGAAGACTATGTTCTGTTCTTCCTTCTGTTCCTTTCTATTTGATTGATTGACTGATTTCCCTAGTACTGTAGTTCGTATGCATGATTTTCTTGTTAAAATGTAGTTATTAGTACACCCTGACAGAGACTGCAATACCATGACAAAAGACACATGACCGTACATATTTTTAATACAATACAAGAAAGAATTATATCTCACGGCTCAAACATATATGGATATCACTCGCGTATCTCGGCCTCTCTCTCTCCCAGGTACTCTCTCTTAGCGAGTGATGCCTCCACGCGACGTGCACTAAATGAATCATTTGGTTCCTCAAAACCTTCTCTCTTTGATCCATAATCTCAACTGGCTGCTTTGGATAGCAAAGTGTAGGGCCCACCTCGATCTTTGAGTGATCCAATACATGACTAGGATCTACCACGTACCGTCTCATCTGTGACACATGGAACATGTTGTGCACTCCCTCCAATGCAGGTGGTAAATCTATTCTGTAGGCAACTACACCGACCCTCTCAAGAATACTGAAAGGTCCGATGAATCGCGGACTAAGCTTTCTGCCTCCACCAAAATGAATCTTGCCATATATCGGAGAAATCCTAAAGAAAACCAGACCGCCAACCTAGCACGAAACACAGCCTTAGCACTCTAATAAAAACAACAATCACAAGCAATGCAAAACAAAATCTATACCTCAAACTCCAATGGTCTCTGGTGGCTATCGGCCCAATGCCGCTGTCTGTCCTGTGCCACCCGAAGTTTATCCCTGACGAGCTTCACCTTCTCAGCTGTATCCACTACCATCTTTGGTCCCAATAAAACTCTCTTATTAATATTATCCCATAATAACGGAGTACGATATCTCTGTTTAGGATAATATAAACGAGAAAAGATTTGATGAATACGGGAAAATGAGGTCTTGTACGAAGACCCGCCTCTTCTTTTATTGTTTATAAACAAGATTGTACAAATTCGATCCTACACGAGGATGTCTAAGTACAATTTATTTAATCTGGGTGAATATTGCTATAGGTGTCTGATCTGCAGTCGATCACTTTAGCCCTTGGACCACACGATGTTGAAGAAGTGCCGTGGAAGACAGGTAGCAGCTTCGAGGGTTGCAGAAGAGGGTGGATGCCCGATGCCAAAGTCGTCGATCCCTTCTCTTTGCCTGAGCTCCGGATTCTTCTCTCTCTCTCTCTCTCGACCGTCCGACCTTCGATCTTTGCGACCGTTGGATCTGTCACGACCCGCACCCGGAATTTGGGCATGAGTTGTGGGTACGTCCAGCATACGCCGCAGCATCGGCGGTAGAACGCTGTCTAGGTCTAAACATAAAATATCCTGTCAATAATCTCAACTCCGTACGGAGGACAATGATAAAAATCCACAGTTCTATGATATACTCAATCACAAGCTAATATAAATCATAGCACGATGAGAATAAAAAAGAGTTCTAATAAGACCAACCACAGTAATCCAACTCAAATCCTGGGTCTAAATGACCTCACAAAGTCACAAAATAATAAATACATCTCAGTCTCAGTCTAAAACAATAATGCAGAAAAAGTAGTCTAAGAGCAGCCAGGTACGTTCTCCTCCAGGCTAGGCAACTCCTCTGGAGTTTCTGGAGTGAAATCACCCTCTAATCCTGGGCCGTAATGAGTGGGGCAAAGATCCTCCAGGTCCTCTGAAAAATATTATCCAGTCAGGATTGGAGCGAAGCACAAGCACTAACAGCAGTTTTATTATATTGACAAAATCTATAAACAGTGTAAGAGATACAAGATGGAAATAAATGCTAAAAATGAGAAGTACAGGAGAAATGAAATAGGCAACAGAGCATCTAGCAATGAACAATAAATAGTGATTGCTAGAACAATGAATCTGAATAAAGATAAACATCTAACTAAGTGTTTGAAATATTAGTTTATTATGTGATCGGCTTGGGACTAGATCAGGCTGGTTATATATGATTAGCTATGATTCTTGGAGGTCAGGCTAACCATATGGTTAGCTATGATGCATGATAATGGTCAGGCTAATCATATATAACAGCTATGAAGCATGATGATGGTCAGGCCGCACCCGACGTGAGAAGTGGGGTGAGCTATGATGCATGGTAAGGATTTGGATATGATCACATAATCTACTAATAATTCCCCATCCCCAGCTAGCACGGTGGATTCCAATCACGACTCCTCATGATGGGGATCTAGGGTGCTAACTCGTGTATCCACAGTGTCGGAATCAAGTATGTAATACACTACAATTTATAGAAGTAATCAACAATAAAAACTGTCAGAGAATGTACTCGCCTGTGGTCCTGAGCAAGGTGTGAGGATCGATGTCCAAAGTGGGATCACAATGACCTATTTATGGAATATTAATGTCAGATATTAAATCAAAAGAATAACATGTTTAACAATTAAATACGGGGTTTCTAGGTCATGTCTAAGGTTTATACTAGGACATTCTAACTGATGTGGTTTATACTAGGTCATAGATACTAACACTATAATATACATCCATACCCTATAGATACTAATTATAATACAATACATGCATACCTATATATATATATACCTACATATATACATTTATACATGTAGCTAAACTATATGCTAACATAGATATTAATCTACCACTAACTATCTAGACTAATAGTTTTATATATATATACTAACCCTTACCCAACTACTAATACTACTAGTGAAACTCAATAACCCAATACCATATACCTCATCTACACCCTCAAGTATCATGGATACATTGATACCCTTTCCATGATATGTTGACCTTTACTAAACTGACACACTCACTTATCATTTGCTGAACTCCCAAGTACCTGCAGTAACTTACTGAAACTACACACCTACACTACACAATCTAACTGAACCTAATTTACTGCACAGCATACACAGGGAAACACTAGTTATAATACACTAGTACACTGACCTGGGGATTTGTGGGACACACACACACTAGTTTAAACAGGGCTGCACACTGGTACCTTACTGCCACAGTGCAAAAAAACTGTACTGATACTAGTCACTGCACACACACATGTAATATCTGATTTCCTATTAAAACACACAGGTATTTCTTACTGATTACACAGTACATTGAACCCCACACTGCACAGTTTTCCTAGCCTCTGACTACACAGCACTTCAGCTGAAAATTGCTGATACAACTATTCTGCACATATAGGTAACACAGGTATGCTGAAACCAACTCCTCACTGAATTCTCACTACACACAGCTACACTAACACACTATATACACAGACACTATAATACTCTCTGCACTCCTAGCTCATTGGTACACAGGCAGTTACTGAGACTAACACTCACAGAAAACCCCTCTCACTGGCACATACTCAGTGCACTGGTTTATCATACACAATTTCACATTCATATAGGCATACTGGTTCTCACTGCTCTCCCAGAATTTACACACACTGGTCATGTCTAATTCACAGTCACACTCACACACAAGGTAGACAAACACTCTTAGTCTAAACTGATACACATACTGGTTTTTAAGATATAACACACACTAGAGTTCACTGAACAAAATACTGATACACACCTAGGACCTAACACACAGGAACACTCATGTATCTCTCAGGCATACCCTGTAGTACCCATCACTGTATCACTCACAAACTCTCTCACTGCTCACTGGTTTTTCTCTCCTAGGCACTCTGAGAATACACAGGTATACATCTATACTGACACAGGTTTACACTCACACACTATAGGGACTTAAGTTATCACTCACAAAACACCCTCCCACTGTGACACACACTAGAGACACTGATCTCAGCCAATAAAACCCATATGAACAACCCACACAGGCACAGCTCACTGGATACACTAGGTTCTATGATACATACACACAGGCAAGTTGCTGAAAACACACATACTCAGACGGGTAGCTATTCACAGTCATCTTAGGGATACACACAAACTGGAATTTAAATACCTACAACACAGGCACATACATAGACACATATACTGAGACACAGAACTACACACATAAACACCTACACAGAATTTCCTCCCCTTCCTCTGATACCAGATGCACTGAAACACAGTGCCACACACACACAGCCACCAAAAGCCCGACTGCACAGTAAGTCCAAACACACAGTAATACACTCCACAGAACCTGATTGTGCATAGTTTACTCCAAGCCCAACTGTACACAAGAATCCCCACAGTGCATCTCTTCCCCACATCACACAACCCATCAATCCATATGCAATATAGCTATGTACATAGATTTATATGTCAAAATATGCAGAAATTAAAATACAAGGATAGGCAAAAACCCTAAGAAACATTTCATCAAACACAAGGAGTACAAAAAATAGTTTTACATAAGAACATCATGAACCCTCAGACCAAAACTCTAAAAATCGAAATCTAACTTACTAGTGGAGGATGAAATAGGTCTACATGCAAATACCTAGGGTTAGGGTTCACGAAATATGGGGAAACCAATGTAGGGACACCTAAAACCCAAATTCTAAACCCTAAAATCAACTCTACACAGAGGGATGGGTTCCTAAGGGCCATGAACATCTGAAAACAGAATTTAATGAAGAAAAAAATGGGGTTTTACCTGTAGGGATGGTTTCTCCAATGGAAGTTCTTCCTTCCCAAGTTTCCTTGACCCAAGTTTCCTGCTTTCCTTGCTTTGGAGGAGGAGAAAATGGAAACCTAGGGCTAGATCTCAAAAATTGGGTGGGGAGATGGTTTCTCTTGTGGAGGCTAGGGTTTCTTTTTTTCTCTACATGAAGGATAGCTTAGAAAGAGGCTTCCTTTTATATTAAAGCAAGTTTAGGGTTTCCATGCCTAGTCTTTTTAGGTTAAACCCCCTGGCCCTCTAATGTAGAACCTAATTAACTCAGGTTTAGGCCTTCTAGGGTTTGAAGTCCAAGCCTAAAATTAGAATTCTAGGGTTTCACTAGAACTGGTTTACAATTAGGGTTGACTCACTAGGGTCTGTCCTAATGAGTTCTAGGGTTGACCTAAAACTAAATATTACAAATAATAATATAATTAGTTACAAAACTCAGCAATTAATTAAATTCATAATTATTTAAAATAGCTAAATTACACAATGCCCTTATATGGAAAAGTGGTAGTGACAAGTCTACCCTCCTAAAAGAAATTTCGTCCTCGAAATTGGACTGAACTACAACAAGAATGAAATCAGAAAAGGAATATACCTCAAGTCTAGAAGAGATACGGGTATTGCTCGCGCATTTCGTCCTCTCTCTCCCAGGTCGACTCCCCTGGAGAGTGGTGTCTCCATGCAACACGAACCAAAGGAATAGTTTGGTTCCGCAACACCTTCTCTCTGCGGTCCAAGATCTCTACGGGCTGCTCGGGGTAGCTGACCGTCGGACCAACCTCAATCTCCGAGTAATCAAGTACGTGACTAGGGTCTGCCACGTACTGTCTCAGCTGCGACACGTGGAACACATCATGCACTCCCTCCAATGCAGGCGGCAAGTCCAGTCTATATGCCACTGCACCTACCCTCGCGAGAATGCCAAAGGGTCCGATGTAGCGTGGGCTAAGCTTCCCGCCTCTGCCAAAACAAATCGTTCCACGCGTCGGAGAAATCCGTAGGAAAACTAGATCGCCAACCTAAAATAAAATAGTCTCAACACGCAGTCTAACAAACAAACACAAGCCAGAAAACAACAATCTATACCTGAAACTCAAGGGGTCTACGGTGGCTGTCGGCCCAATAGCGCTGTCTGTCCTGCGCCACTCGCAGTCTGTCTCTGATGAGTTTTACCTTTTCTGCTGCATCCACGACCATTTTTGGTCCTAATAAGGCCCTCTCTCCAACGTCGTCCCAAGATAATGGTGTACGACACCTTCGTCCATAAAGAGCCTCAAATGGTGACATCTCGATGCTGGCCTGGTAGCTATTGTTGTAAGCGAACTCTACTAGGTGCAGATGATCCTCCCAAGAACCTCCGAGATCTAGAACACAAGTGTGTAGCATATCCTCGAGAGTCTGAATAGTCCGTTCAGACTGTCCATCTGTCTGGGGGTGGTATGCGGTACTCAACTTGAGCTGAGTGCCCAAGTTAGCCTGCAGACTCCTCCAGAAGTGGGAAGTAAAACGGCTATCCCGATCCGAGACGATGCTCACCGGAACTCCATGAAGTCTAACAATCTGCCGCACGTACATCTCTGCTAGCTTCTCTGTCGACATGCCCACCCTGAAAGGTAGGAAATGGGCTGATTTGGTCAACCTGTCCACGATGACCCAAATCGCGTCTTTTCCTCCTGGAGAACGTGGAAGCCCTGAAACAAAATCCATGGTCACGTGCTCCCATTTCTATTCTTGAATCGGTAAAGGTTGAAGCAAACCACCTGGCCTCTGCCGGTCTGCCTTTACCTGCTGGCACACTAGACACCGAGATACGAAGCGTGCTACCTCGCTCTTCATTCCATACCACCATACGTGCTCCCTCAAGTCTCGATACATCTTGTTGGCACCAGGATGCATCGAGTACTGAGAGCGGTGTGCCTCCTGTAAAACCTCCTCGCGTAGCTCCCCGCTCGGCACACACATCCTCGTTCCGTGCCGTAAAGAACCGTCATCTGCGATAGTAAAGTCGTCCGACAATCCCATCCGAACCTGTGCCCTGATACTCCTCAGAGCCTCATCATCGTACTGCGCAGCTCTGATCCTGTCCATCAGTTAGGACTGTATCTGCAATCCCCACATCTGAATCTCAGTACCGGGAACTAACACTTCAATCTCCAAGCTCTCCAAATCAGCCAACAAATGCCTATCTGTCGTCAAGTGCATAGCCGTCGGATACCTGCTCAAGGCATCGGCGACTACGTTAGCCTTCCCTGGGTGGTACTGCAATGAGATGTCAAAGTCCTTCATCAACTCCAACCACCTCCTCTGCCTCATGTTCAGCTCCTTCTGTGTGAACACGTACTTCAAGCTCTTGTGGTCGGTGAAGATCTCCACACGCTCTCCGTACAGATAATGCTTCCATAGCTTTAGAGCGAAGATAACTGCTGCCAATTCTAAATCGTGGGTGGGGTAGTTCTTTTCATGAGGGCGTAACTGCCTGGAAGCATAGGCAATTATCTTCCCGTGCTGCTGAAGGACACATCCCAGACCCTTCCCTGAAGCATCACTGTATATGGTAAAACCACCTGTCCCTGCTGGCAACGTCAAAATTGGAGCTGTTGTCAACCTCTTCTTTAGTTCATCAAATGCAGCCTGGCACTCCTCCGTCCAGATAAAATCTATATCTTTCCTAGTCAATCTGGTCATCGGCGCTGCAATCTTGGAGAAGTCTTGTACAAACCTCCTGTAGTATCCTGCTAGCCCGAGAAAACTCCTGATCTCAGCTACCGAACTGGGGGTAGCCCACGACTCCACTGCCTCGATCTTCTTTGGGTTTACCGAGATTCCGTCACCTGATACCACATGCCCAAGAAATTCGACCTTGTCAAGAAAGAATTCACACTTAGAGAGTTTCCCGTACAGCTTCTCCCTCCTGAGAGTCTCTAAGACCAACCTCAGGTGCTCTTCGTGCTCCTCCGGAGTCTTGGAATACACAAGAATATCGTCGATGAACACCACCACGAACTTGTCAAGGTACTGGTGGAACACCTTGTTCATCAGGTTTATGAATACTGTCGGTGCATTGGTTAAACCAAATGGCATCACCATGAACTCGAACTGGCCGTATCTGGTCTGAAAAGCTGTCTTCGGCGTGTCTTCTTTCTTCACCTTCACCTGGTGATAGCCTGACCTCAAATCTATCTTTGAAAACACCCTCGCCCCGCTCAACTGGTCGAAAAGATCATCTATCCTCGGCAGCGGGTACTTGTTCTTGATAGTAATATTGTTCAAAGCTCTATAATCAATGCACATGCGCACCGTACCGTCCTTCTTCGGTACAAACAATACCGGAGCTCCCCATGGTGATGAACTAGATTTGATGAAGCCTTTGTCCTGCAGCTCCTCAACTTGCTTCTTCAGTTCTGCCAGCTCGCTGTTGTTGACTCTATAGACAAGTTGTGAAATGGGCTCCGCTCCTGGAACCAAGTCTATAGAGAATTCAACATCTCTGTCTGGCGGCAAACCTGGCAACTCTTCTGGAAATACATCCAGGAACTCCGCTATCAGAGGATGTGGCAACTCCTCTTCTTCTGCCCTGGCTCCGCAAAATGTGCTCCTGCTCTGTTCCGCTGCTCCTCTGACGACCTCAAACTCCGGCTCTCCTGGTGGTCTAAACAATACTCTGCCTCTATGACAATCTATAGTAGCATGATGCCTACTCAACCAGTCCATCCCGAGCACAATATCGTACCCCGAAAGTGGCATGACGAATAAACTCACGCTCAAGTCTCGGCCTCCTACTGACACTCTCCGGTCCTTGCAGTGATCACGGACTAGGATAATACCTCCACCAGTCATGATCTTGCAAGTCCTAGCTAATGGTTCTGTGTCTAAATGATGTCGAAGTGCATATGATACAGACACAAAACTATGGGAAGCGCCAGAGTCGAATAAGGTAAATACGGGAATACAATCGAGAAGAACCGAACCTGTGATCAAGTCTCCTGCTGGCTCGATCTCCTCGACTGCCATGGCGTATGCTCGCCCCTGGGGTGCACCTCTCTGCTGCTGATGCTGGGCGAACTTCTGATGTTGTGGTGGAAGTGGTCCCCTCTGTTGTTGGCCTCCTGGTATGGTAGGCACCCTGTCTGATCCTCTCTGGGCGGCTGCTCCACCCTGACCTGGACGAAAGGTAGGACAATCCTTCAGCTGGTGTGTCGTCGATCCACAGGATAGACATGAGCCCAATCTCTTCCTGCAGATATCTCTAGTATGTCCCATCTTCCCGCAGTAAGCACACTGGATGGCGGGCTGGTTCTGTCTCTGTTGCTGCTGCTGGACCTGCCCTCGGGCTGGTGCCTGATGATGCTGCTGAAAGGGTCTCTGCTGTTGCTGCTGAAAGTGTGGACGCTTGCCCGGTCCCGTACTACTGTTTGCTCCTCCGGAACCATCGCGTCCCCTCTTGGGCCTGAGGCCCAAGTCGTCCTCAGCTACTTGGGCATCCATCAATATGCCCTCGTAGGTAGCTGTGCGACGTCCCGACGTGCGAGACTTGATCTCCCTTGTCAGCCCCTTTCTGAATTTCCGGGCCCTGTCCCTCGGATCTCTAATCATCGATGGCGCGAAGCGGCTCAGGCAGGAAAACTTCGCGGCATACTCGTCGACGGACGAGCTCCCCTGGGCTAAGTCATGGAACTGACTCTCCAAAGCTCCCAGGGCGACATCAGGAAAGAACTTTTCTTTGAAGAGTTTCTTGAAATCCTCCTAAGTGAGTCCCCTGCGCAAGAGTCTCAACTCCGTGCGAAACCATGTCAAGGCAATGTCGAACATCTGGCTGCCCGCGGCCTCGATCTAGAGCGCCTCTAGAATCTGCGCCAGACGCAAGTTCCTCTCGATGTCCTCTAGCCAATCATCGACGTAGAGTATCCCTTCTGTCCCCTTGAACTCCCGAGACATCATCCTCTTGAAGTCCACAATGGTGCCCGGCCTCTGGTGGTGCTGATCAGGATGCTGCTGCTGCTGAGTGACTCTCTCCACAGCCTGGAGAGCCACTTGGTGAGCATTCTCCATGTTCACCCTCATCATCTCTGTCTGGGCCTGATGTGCCTCAGCCTGCACTCTCTGGGCCTCTGCCGACGTCCTCTGCGCGTCGACCATGCCCTGAATCAAGGCGAACATCTGTGCCCCATCGACGGGCACACCTCCTGGATGCTGAACTGGTGGTGGTGGTGCCATCGTAGCTGTGGGGACCCTCTGAACTGGTGGTGGAGGACCCCCGAGTGCCGTAGACACTCCCACTTGTACTGGAGATGTAGGAGGTGCTGCGAATGTCTGTCCGGCAGGGCGAGAGGTGGCAGACCTCTCTGAATCTGCTGCTCCGAGTCTCTGGGACCTTCTTGGCGGCATCCTGAAGACAGATCAAAAGATTTAATTAAGGCAATAGATACGATATCATCAAGGAAGGACAAAAAAATTCTAAAGGAAAAATTATTAAGAGTATTGTCATAAGAATCAGAATTCCAAATTGTGATTGAGCATATCCTCGGCCTAATTCCTATTTCCTAAATCAGGCTCGTAGGAATACTCTAAGCGAGCACCACTACGATATCGCTCTAATGCGGTTCTAGGACTCGACTACTGACCTGCATGGGCCACCACTAAAAACGTGTCACGACCCGCACCCGGAATTTGGGCATGAGTTGTGGGTACGTCCAGCCTATGCCGCAGCATCGACGGTAGAACGCTGTCTAGGTCTAAACATAAAATATCCTGTCAATAATCTCAACTCCGTACGGAGGACAATGATAAAAATCCACAGTTCTATGATATACTCAATCACAAGCTAATAGAAATCATAGCACGATGAGAATAGAAAAGAGTTCTAATAAGACCAACCACAGTAATCCAACTCAAATCCTGGGTCTAAATGACCTCACAAAGTCACAAAATAATAAATACATCTCAGTCTCAGTCTAAAACAATAATGCAGAAAAAGTAGTCTAAGAGCAGCCAGGTATGTTCTCCTCTTGGCTAGGCAACTCCTCTGGAGTTTCTCGAGTGAAATCACCCTCTAATCCTGGGCCGTAATGAGTGGGGCAAAGATCCTCCAGGTCCTCTGAAAAATGTTATCCAGTCAGGATTGGAGCAAAGCACAAGCACTAACAGCAGTTTCATTATATTGACAAATCTATAAACAGTGTAAGAGATACAAGATGGAAATAAATGCTGAAAATGAGAAGTACAGGAGAAATGAAATAGGCAACAGAGCATCTAGCAATGAACAATAAATAGTGAATGCTAGAACAATGAATCTGAATAAAGATAAACATCTAACTAAGTGTTTGAAATATTAGTTTATTATGTGATCGGCTTGGGACTAGATCAGGCTGGTTATATATGATTAGCTATGATTCTTGGAGGTCAGGCTAACCATATGGTTAGCTATAATGCATGATAATGGTCAGGCTAATCATATATAACAGCTATGAAGCATGATGATGGTCAGGCCGCACCCGACGTGAGAAGTGGGGTGAGCTATGATGCATGGTAAGGATTTGGATATGATCACATAATCTACTAATAATTCCCCATCCCCAGCTAGCACGGTGGATTCCAATCATGACTCCTCATGATGGGGATCTAGGGTGCTAACTCGTGTATCCACAGTGTCGGAATCAAGTATGTAATACACTACAATTTATAGAAGTAATCAACAATGAAAACTGTTAGAGAATGTACTCGCCTGTGGTCCTGAGCAAGGTGTGATGATCGATGTCCAAAGTGGGATCACAATGACCTATTTATGGAATATTAATGTCAGATATTAAATCAAAAGAATAACATGTTTAACAATTAAATACGGGGTTTCTAGGTCATGTCTAAGGTTTATACTAGGATATTCTAACTGATGTGGTTTATACTAGGTCATAGATACTAACACTATAATATACATCCATACCCTATAGATACTAATTATAATACAATACATGCATACCTATATATATATATATACCTACATATATACATTTATACATGTAGCTAAACTATATGCTAACATAGATATTAATCTACCACTAACTATCTAGACTAATAGTTTTATATATATATACTAACCCTTACCCAACTACTAATACTACTAGTGAAACTCAATAACCCAATACCATATACCTCATCTACACCCTCAAGTATCATGGATACATTGATACCCTTTCCATGATATGTTGACCTTTACTAAACTGACACACTCACTTATCATTTGCTGAACTCCCAAGTACCTGCAGTAACTTACTGAAACTACACACCTACACTACACAATCTAACTGAACCAAATTTACTGTACAGCATACACAGGGAAACACTAGTTATAATACACTAGTACACTGACCTGGGGATTTGTGGGACACACACACACTAGTTTAAACAGGGCTGCACACTGGTACCTTACTGCCACAGTGAAAAAACTGTACTGATACTAGTCACTGCACACACACATGTAATATCTGATTTCCTATTGAAACACACAGGTATTTCTTACTGATTACACAGTACATTGAACCCCACACTGCACAGTTTTCCTAGCCTCTGACTACACAGCACTTCAGCTGAAAATTGCTGATACAACTATTCTGCACATATAGGTAACACAGGTATGCTGAAACCAACTCCTCACTGAATTCTCACTACACACAGCTACACTAACACACTATATACACAGACACTATAATACTCTCTGCACTCCTAGCTCATTGGTACACAGGCAGTTACTGAGACTAACACTCACAGAAAACCCCTCTCACTGGCACACACTCAGTGCACTGGTTTATCATACACAATTTCACATTCATATAGGCATACTGGTTCTCACTGCTCTCCCAGAATTTACACACACTGGTCATGTCTAATTCACAGTCACACTCACACACAAGGTAGACAAACACTCTTAGTCTAAACTGATACACATACTGGTTTTTAAGATATAACACACACTAGAGTTCACTGAACAAAATACTGATACACACCTAGGACCTAACACACAGGAACACTCATGTATCTCTCAGGCATACCCTGTAGTACCCATCACTGTATCACTCACAAACTCTCTCACTGCTTACTGGTTTTTCTCTCCTAGGCACTCTGAGAATACACAGGTATACATCTATACTGACACAGGTTTACACTCACACACTATAGGGACTTAAGTTATCACTCACAAAACACCCTCCCACTGTGACACACACTATTGACACTGATCTCAGCCAATAAAACCCATATGAACAACCCACACAGGCACAGCTCACTGGATACACTAGGTTCTATGATACATACACACAGGCAAGTTGCTGAAAACACACATACTCAGACGGGTAGCTATTCACAGTCATCTTAGGGATACACACAAACTGGAATTTAAATACCTACAACACAGGCACATACATAGACACATATACTGAGACACAGAACTACACACATAAATACCTACACAGAATTTCCTCCCCTTCCTCTGATACCAGATGCACTGAAACACAGTGCCACACACACAGCCACCAAAAGCCCGACTGCACAGTAAGTCCAAACACACAGTAATACACTCCACAGAACCCGATTGTGCACAGTTTACTCCAAGCCCAACTGTACACAAGAATCCCCATAGTGCATCTCTTCCCCACATCACACAACCCATCAATCCATATGCAATATAGCTATGTACATAGATTTATATGTCAAAATATGCAGAAATTAAAATACAAGGATAGGCAAAAACCCTAAGAAACATTTCATCAAACACAAGGAGTACAAAAAATGGTTTTACATAAGAACATCATGAACCCTCAGACCAAAACCCTAAAAATCGAAATCTAACTTACTAGTGGAGGATGAAATAGGTCTACATGTAAATACCTAGGGTTAGGGTTCACGAAATATGGGGAAACCAATGTAGGGATACCTAAAACCTAAATTCTAAACCCTAAAATCAACTCTACATAGAGGGATGGGTTCCTAAGGGCCATGAACATCTGAAAACAGAATTTAATGAAGAAAAAATGGGGTTTTACCTGCAGGGATGGTTTCTCCAATGGAAGTTCTTCCTTCCCAAGTTTCCTTGACCCAAGTTCCCTGCTTTCCTTGCTTTGGAGGAGGAGAAAATGGAAACCTAGGGCTAGATCTCAAAAATTGGGTGGCGAGATGGTTTCTCTTGTGGAGGCTAGGGTTTCCTTTTTTCTCTACATGAAGAATAGCTTAGAAAGAGGCTTCCTTTTATATTAAAGCAAGTTTAGGGTTTCCATGCCTAGTCTTTTTAGGTTAAACCCCCTGGCCCTCTCATGTAGAACCTAATTAACTCAGGTTTAGGCCTTCTAGGGTTTGAGGTCCAAGCCTAAAATTAGAATTCTAGGGTTTCACTAGAACTGGTTTACAATTAGGGTTGACTCACTAGGGTCTGTCCTAATGAGTTCTAGGGTTGACCTAAAACTAAACATTACAAATAATAATATAATTAGTTACAAAACTCAGCAATTAATTAAATTCATAATTATTTAAAATAGCTAAATTACACAATGCCCTTATATGGAAAAGTGGTAGTGACAGGATCTGATACTGGATTTCTTGATCAGTTTTCAGACCTAATTTTTTCGACCTTGTCCTCTGTTGATAGAGGTCTCTATTTATAGAGTTTTAGTGACAGTGACTACTCAATCGATGTAAAAACCGAGTAGTGGAAAGTACAGCACCCTTTTACACAACGGTTAAAATAACCAATGCCTGCGTATAGATGATCCTTTGAATGAGCGTGTGACGCGGGTCCAACTAAGGGACAAAATGCGTATAATCGCTACGAAGATCATGGCGTAGAAGCCACGTAGGTAGGTATCCATCGTGTAGAAGAGGTTGGCATAGAAGCCAAATGTCTGTCACCATGGCATAGAAGCCAAATAGTTATCAAAACGGCATAGAAGCTGAATAGGCATAGAAGCCCAGTGGTCATAGAGGTCGAGTAGGCTTAGAAGCCGAGTGGTCATAAAGGCCGAGTAGGCGTAGAAGCCGAGCGGGCACCGAAGTTGAATAGGCGCAGAAGCCGAGCGGGCACCGAAGCTGAATAGGCGTAGAAGCCGCTGCGTAACGTGCCAGAGTGATGATGTGGACGTCTTTAGCCAGAATTACGGCTCTTGGAGATAATCAGATCTCTTGCATTAAATACAGAGATCTGCCCCCGTCCTGTGCATTAAATACAGATGCTTGTCTTTAAGATTTGCCATCATCTTGTGCATTAAATGCAGATACGTGCCTTGAATCCTGTGCGAAGAGTAACTGCTGTCGTGGCAGTCTGTTTGCCTTCTGTGGAGCGTAAGGAGCTCTCGTTTGCCTGTGTAAAACTGGGCAGCATATTCCCTTGTATGCGTAGGAGCAGCTCTCGCAAAGGGGATGTCACTAAATGACGGTTCGGTGACCTTTAATAAAATCTCCTGCATTAAATATGGAGATCCGCCATCATCCTGTGCATTAAATGCAGAGGCGTGTTTTGAAGGTCTGCCACCCTTTTGTGCATCAAGCGCAGAGACGTGCCTCAGGCATCTGTCAGTATTCGACGTATTAATTGCAGAGACGTGCCTTGAGGGCCTGTCGCCGCCCTGTGCATAAAAATGCAGAGACGTGCCTCGAGTCCCTTACCGAGTGCAGCTTTTAACATGGCAGGCGGTTTATCTTCCGCGGAGCGTAAGGGGCTCTCATCTGCCTGTATAAAACTAGGCAGCGTATTCCTCTGTGTACGTAAAAGCGGTTTACGCAAGGGAAAATAGCAGTAAATGACAGCCTGGGTTGGAGTGCTGCACCATCATCATAGCGGTCGCCTGGGTAGTCGAGCAGTATCCCTTTATCAGAAGTCGAGACGTCAGGTTGATTGCAGGATCTGACAGGTTCATTGTAGGGTCTGTCAGGTTCATTGCAGGGTTTGACAGGTTCACTTTGGAGAATACGAAGCATCCCTCGTACACTTCAATGCTGCACTGAAAGAGGATGAGTTTTACGCCATATAGGCGATGAAGCACCCTGTTTATGCTGAAGCAGCCTGGGCATACTGCCCTACGCAGATGATCCTTGAGCCCGTATTTTATGCTGTACTCGGCGGAGAAGCTCTGTTTGCACGTTTGAAGGCTCTGAAGTCCTCTGTTTACGCTGCTTTGCATCAATATACTGCGTAGAGCTATCCAGCATATTTTTCATGCTTCTACGAGACCCCCTTCAAAGCTTTTAAATTCCTCGTAATTTAAAATGCTTTAAATGAAGCATGACCCGCTCCTCGTAACTCAAAAAATTTCTTAATGGAGTTTTGAAACGGTCGAGGCTGACTTTATGGCAGATTTAATATGGACCGGTGCTCTCTCTCGCCTATAAAAAGGCTGAGGAGTTCTCCTGTTCTTCCCACACTTCCTTCATCATACAGAGATGATGGCCGGAGTTCGTCGGGTCGACTTGAGGAAGAAGAAGATCATGCTTTTCCAGCATGTAAGGAGCCGAAAAAGACGGCATCTTCGAGCAAATGTCCTCTGCAACGATGGATCATGGAAGGATATCATAGCCTCCTTTGCTCGGGATAATCACCAACTATGTATGGTGTTTCTTCGGGAGAGACGAAGAATCGTATTTCACCACGCTGCTTGCAAGTGGCACCTTCTCCCGTTACCTCCGGGGACGAGAGGCGGACAGACCAGCTCTGTCCCGGCTTGAATGGCGATGGTCTGTAGGAAAGCAGATTTATCCTGCTTTCCTTCTGTTGGAGGATGGGTCTATGACCATTTTTGTATCCTCCCGCCACTGATCATCTTCTTGTTCATCGACTGTGGATGTCGACGAACCGTCTTGGAAGAAGAGGAAGACCTTCACCAATGTGAGAACCTGTCAGAACAGTTTCTCGGTGCGATCTTCAGCCGACGATGGGGAAGTCCTTTGTAGACGGGATTTCCCTCATATGTAGTCATGAAAAATGAAAAAAAACCCTTGTAGACTGAATTTCCCTCATATGTAATCATGACTTTAATCTTTAATAAAATCGTCTTTCTTCCGTGCATATGATCATGTTGCCATACTTTGCTGTGAAGTCTGAATATGTGTAGCTTCGACACGTCTGATTCTTTATACCGACTCTTTTTTAGAAAGAGTGCTAGGTCCTGTCCTATCTTTTATGCATAACTAGGGATGCGTAGAAAGCCGCTTTAGCATTCGAGTGTTTTGAACTGTCCTGCTGTTTAGGAGTGAGGAACCGCGTAGAATCCTGAACTGTTACTTCTGATAAACAGAATTTCTTTGTTCAGACATCATCTTCAAGAATAATTTCTCGAAAATCCCTTGGAACAGGGCGAGAAATGGCTGTCAAACTGATTTGCCATCTTGGTAGATGAGATATTCAGACTGCAGTCTGGATGAACTTCGAATCGACCCATGAAGAAGAGTAATTTTTCAATATTGAACTCTGTATGCTTCGGGTACTTGGGATATCTTGAGGTCAAGAAGGAGTATCTTCTGTGTGAACTCCTGTAATTGACCGCCTTGAGGATCGTTCAGATGTACGCGTACTTCTGGCCTGCATATCTTTCGGATGTGCAAGAAGTCATAGAGCACAAAATCATAAGTTGGCAGCCTCTGAGCATAAACTAAATACCATCGAGCGTGAGATCATAGACTTGTAGTTCCTGAGCGTGAAGTCGTAGGTTTGTAGCCTCTCGAGCATAAAAGCTACCGGGCATAAAGGCATCCGGACGTAAAACCCGACTTGTAGCTGTCGAACGTAAAGTCGTAGATTCATAACCGTCGAGCGTAGAAAGCTCCTTAGCGTAGAACTGTAGATTTGTTGCTTCCGAAAAGAAAATTTTCCGTGCGTGAAGTCGTGGATCCGTCGCCTCTGAGCGTAAACTAAGCGCCACCGAGCGTGAGATCATCAATTTGGTATCTGCTGAGCGTGAAGTCGTAGGTTTGTCGCCTCTCGAGCATAAAAGCTACCGAGCACAAAGGCATCCGGACGTAAAACCATAGACTTATAGCTTGTGAGCGTAAAACCGTAGATCTGTAGTTGTCGAGCGTAGAAAGCTCATTAGCGTAGAAACCACGAACCTGCTTTGCGCGAAAAACTTTTCGAATTCGCTGACTGTCCGCCTTCTCTGAATAAATAGGCTGACGTAGGACCCAATCATAACCGAATATTAATTAGAGGATTTGGTCCGGGGTCCGAGGAGTCACATCCGAACTCTATATATATCCCAAGTTTCTGAGAGAAAAACTTTCCATCCGTCTTCTGCGAGAGAAAGCTTTCGACTGTTCGAGTTCTTCTCTATTTTTTCTTCGAGTCTTCAAAGTCTTCCAGCAATGGCCCCGAAGCAAGCTTCCTCCACTAAGGAAAAGAAGGTTGATTCTTCTTCTCGTTCTTCCGCTCAAGCGAGAGCATCTCTGGTTGGACAAGGCAAAATTCATTCTGAGCGGAGCATCCCGCCGACGAGTAGTGCACCCGGCCCGGAAGGTAGAGCTCTTGGAAAGAAGAGAATGACTGAAAATCCTTCGCACACGTTGAACGTGACCGCGCTAGATCGTCTTCTGTGCTGATAGCCTCTTTGAGGAAGATGATGCACGGAGTTGTTTCATTTTTTATGCCCACATTCCTAATGTGTCAGCGTAAAAACTCTATTTTTTTCGCAGTCGAGCGTAAAAGCTTTGACCGCCAAAAACTTGGTGTATACTATTAAAATTTGATTTTTTACACTTGTGGATGAAATTCCTGGCGTAATAACTTATTTTAATCAATCTGGCGTAAAGCACAGACCGTATACCGCCAATCTTGAATTTTACGTTAAGGAAATGGATTCCAGCGTAAAGGCTCAAGTTTCACAGTCTCGGCGTAGAGCACGGATTGTTGATTTTCCTTTTTGCGGATGCTGCAAGTCCCGAAATGTCTAGTTAGGAACTGACGTGTTTCTTCTGTGCTTTTGCAGTTAACTTGCATGAGTCTCCGCTAGCTGAAGTGATGGGCTCTGCCGCCGGGATGCTGCACTCCAACTATCTGGAGGATCTGTCACACGTGACATTTCCTATCTCCGGGCCCCAGTATCCCGAAGGAAGGGCAATTCTGATATCGCCTCAGGGCGAGCGAACGCTGCTGAACTTGATCAACGGGGAGCCCCTAACGTACGTAGACGGGGAGCAATACCTGAAGCCGGCTTTCCTCTTTGGGGGCATGATCGACAAGCAGTCCCAGACAAAGCCCAAGAGAGAACTCTGGGTTTTTCCTGCCGTGGATTTGGTCTTGTATCTGCCCAATATGCCGAGAGACTACCCCATCTCGGCCTTCTTCCATGCTATGCATCCCAGGAAGATGTCGTGGACGCTGACTCCCGATCTTCATGGTAAGCCAGGGAAGATCTTTCATCTGAGAGAAGCTGACCAGGGGTCGTTTGTCAGCCGCCCTTCTGGCTCTGTAACGCTGTTCAGGGGGCTGTACCCGGGCAGTGTCCCGAGTGAAGACAGTTTGGTGATCCAGCAGGTTCAGCTACCGACTTTCTGTAATGATTTTATGGGGCGTGGGGGAGTATACCCTAAGGTGAACCCTCGGTGCGGTGGGTAGATCACCCCTTCAAACCTTCGATGGGCTCGTTTAGTTGATTGGGCCTTGAAGCATTTCCAGATCGAGTTGGAGAACATTGGTTTGTTTGCAGCTGTGAGTGCTACCGGTGTTGGGTTACCTCCTAACCCTAACCTGTTCCTGGCACTGATGGAGCGATATATTTCGCTTACCGGGACTTTCGCCACTCCACTGGGGGAGTTGGGATTGCCCCTGCATGAGATGGCAGAGATCTCAAGACTGCCGATGGGGGATATTCCATACGAAGAGTATGTTCCCACGAACCGGGAGCTGGGGGGTTCAGACCCTCGGGTAGTGGAGGTCTATCAGGAGCTGATTTGCCACTACCTCGCCTGCACCACTTTTTATGATGAGCCCTCAGATTTGGCTTACATCAGCAAATGGACGTCTTATCTTTTCTTCCACCGGTCCAGGACTGCTAAGCCGGAGAAGGTATTAGAGGGCAAGGATCTGCCTGTGAATCCCCTGAGTGCGCTTAATGCTCAGGTAGTTGACGATCTCATAGTGGATGCTGGTGCTCCGGACAGGTTCCTCAACGAAGGGACGGGGAAGTATCCTTAAGGCACTAAGGCCTATAGTTATTTGAGGCGCTGTCGCAGGCCTCTGTACAGGGAGGCTCAACTGGCTGGCTTCCTCTCTATATGGTTGTGCCGAGTAGTACTGCCTGGTGTCACGTCTGCGGACCGCTTTCACTGTAACACGCTGTGGCCTACAGTGCATCTGGTGTTCGGGGCAAGACTGGGCTTGCTCCCTGCCATGGTGTGCCGTATACAAGCTGGCCTGAGGGCCATGACTGACGGGCTGCTCGTCGATGAAGTTCGGCGTGATAGCTTTCCCAGGATATAATTACCATACCTGTACTTGATGGGGTGGTTAATTCTCCATAACCCCTGGGTGATGTCTCCCGGTTCCGGCAGTAGTTCGGGGGGGGGGGGTATCTTGTTGAACTACCGAAAGTCTTCCTGGAACGTGAACACAGTTATAGACTGTCGACGGGCGCTAGGCTTCAGTCACAGTTGGAATCTTTTCTGCACCGTCCCTCCTGTGCATCGCAATCAATCAGGGATTAGGCTCGAGGATTGTAGAGAGAAGACAATTCTTTCTCCCAAAGCTTTTAATTGGTTGGTCTGTATCAGACCATCCCATCTGCTGTACAGAAGCGAAGATCATTGCTTCTTGGAGCCCTACTTGCCCAGTCGGTTTGCCTGGCAGTTTGGGTATGATCAGTTGAACGTGGGCAACACCGTCACTAGCTTCAGGTCCAGAGGTGGACTCATTGATGGAGCGAGAGGATGGCGATATTTTATCATGGGCTGTAGTGGGGCAATTTTTATTGTGCCCGTGATTACACTCTCCAAGGAGCTGCGCATCCTGCATTCGTATGCCCAGTTTTATGTGGCGACGAACACCTTCTATCACGATTTTGATATGCATAGAAGCTTTAGGGTACCCTCTTCCAAGCCTGGGGGAAGAGTTGAAGTCCCCTCGGTCTCTTCCAACGAGGGTGAGTCCGTTACCCCGGATGAGCCTCTGGTGTCAGTCCCTAGGGGTGAAGTACCTCCGCCTGCCGGGGCTTTGGCAGTTCTTGGGAAGCGAAGGGCTCCTGTTCCCAAGGAGACTTTCCCTCATAAGAGGAAGAAGAAGACGGTAAATCGTTCTCTCCGGATTCCTGGCATTGAGGCTCCTGGAGGTGAGCTCGCATCTCCCCGTGCTGGGGACGATTCTTTGATTGGAGGTTCCTTGCCTTTTATAGAGGGACCTTCTACAGTTCCGGCTGGTGGAGCCGGAGAATCTCAGCTGGACACTGGTGTTGAGGCTATTGCTTCAGGTAGTGGAGCGAGGTCGCCTTCGGGGCTGAGTATAATAAAGTTCTGTATATCTCTAGCCGGATCGGCATCGGGAGGGACTTATGCCGCGCCTGCGAGTCCACCTAGCGCAATTCCAGCCGATGTTCCTCGGTTGGATTTGGAGAAGGACTTGGAAGACTATCTGTCAGCTTCTGTTAGCAGACCCCCTTCCCCAGGTATGACAGCTTGCCTAGCATTATTAAGAAATGATTTAGCTGTACAGGCTGCGGATGCGACATACATGCCGTCGATCCCGGGTAAATATTGTCTTCACGCCTTTTTTTTAGGAAAGTTAACATTATGCTGATATTAACTTCCTTTCGTCCTCCTTTCAGGGGAAGACCTCTTTGGGGAGGGCAGTATAGATGCGTCCTTTGGCTCTGGCGGCGACACGGAGGTACCCGATTTTGAAGAGGAGACATCTTCGGGCGCTGGCTTGCCTGTCGAGGAGACTCCGATATCTCAAGAGGAGGACGAGCCTGTTATCACGACAGTGCCTCCTTTGAGTACGTTGGTATCTTCGCCCGGTGTTGGCGCTTCTTCTTTCGTCGCAGCACCTGCTGAGGCGACGGCTGTGGCGACATCGTCTGTGGTTATTCCTGGAGGGGAAGTTGCCACGATCGCGGACACTCCCCGCGTCCATGTGGACCTAGTTGCGCTGACCGAACAGTACACCAGTATCTTCTATACCACATTGAGAACGCTAATGTCAATGGTGTTGGCGAAGAAGCTGGACTTTGCGTTGCTGAAGAGATCCTCTCGGTTCTCGATAGAGGCGATCCGGGAATTTGATGATACCGGGGTAGCTGACGCGCTGGAGGCGATGGTTAATGGTTTGGAGCAACCCATTAACGAGTACCTACAGCTAGCTCGAGACAACATTGAAGCTCTGGTCCAGGCCAGATACGACTCCTTGACTGCACATCTTGTTGAACAGATGGAGCCTCTGAATAAGTCCATCGTGGCTCAGCAGTAGGAGATGGATCATGAGCATGTCCAACTGGAGTATATCGTTCCCGAGTTGACCCGGTGCGAAACCCAATATGAGGAAGAGGTAGCGAGGGTCCGCATATTAAAAGATGAGCTTGCTCGTGCAGAGGCGAAGGCTCTGTCTTTGTCGGCAGCCCGAGATATGCTGAAGGAGCGACATGCGGCTGTTCAGCAGAACCTGACACATGTGGGTGTTATCCATGCTGATTTTGTGCGGGCTCGGTCTGAGCTAGTTGCTTTGAATAATGATGCTGCAAGGTTGGAGCGGGCTCGTGCCGACGTCTTGAACTCCCGGGATGAGAGGATGGCCGTACTGGCGCAGCAGCTTCGCGACCTGACCGCTCCCTCTTCATGATGTACTTTTGCTTTTGCTTTTCAATGTACTCTTGCTCTTTTCTGGGAATAATAAAGAGGCTTTTCATCTGACTTTGTAGACCCATCATTTCGGAATGTAAATGACAGGTTTGAGTGAAAGTGATATCAGAGGTGGTATGGACGTGATATACTTTCGGTAAGTTTTAGCAGAGCGTATCTATTCAGGGGTCGTATGGACATGATAGAATATGATCCAACTAGTTTCATTTTGAAAGTAGTTTTGTCAGAATGAGGTCTTCGCCATATTCCGCTTGAGCAGAGGAGGTTTAAGCATAGTACCTTTTCAAGAATTTGCCATTGATAGGAGCCATTAGCAGGTCTCCATTAGGCTGGGCTAACCTGTAAGCGCCATTTGAGAACGTTGTCTCAATTACGTAAGGGCCTTCCCATTTGGGCTGGAATTTGCCTTTACTCCTGTGAGTAAGAATCATCGGCCTTCTTACAGCTAAAACTAGCTCGTCGACTTTGAACACTCTTTCCTTTACTTTTTGATTAAAACTTTTGGAAATGCGTGCTTGGTAGAGCACGATGCGCTGCTGAGCATGGAGGCGTTTCTCGTCTAATCCTTCTAGCTCTTGAAGCCTTAACAGGTCATTCTTTTCTTGAGTTAACTCGTTAGCTACGGCTATCCTGAGTGACGGAATTTGAATCTCGATGGGGAGAACTACTTCACTCCCGTAGACCAATAAGAATGGCGTGCAACCTGTCGATGCTCGTACCGTGGTGCGGTATGCCCAGAGACATTCTTCCAGCTTCTCGTTCCAATCTCTCTTGTTTGAAGAGACAAACTTCTTCAAGAGTTTGATAATGGTTTTGTTGAAGGCTTCCGCCAAACCATTAGCAGCCGGATAATAGGCCGTAGAGGCCACGTTTCGTATCCGATTTTTATCGCAAAATCGGTGGAACGCATGGCTGATGAACTGAGGCCCATTGTCATGGATTATCCTTCGGGGAACCCCAAAGCGATAAATGACGTGATGCTTGATGAAGCTTGTCACATTAGATGTTTTCACCTCAGCAAGAGGGATCGCCTCTGCCCTTTTGGAGAAGTAATCCGTGATGGCCAGTATGAACCGGTGACCTCTGGAAGAAGACGGGTGAATAGGACCAATGATATCCATACCCCATGCTTCGAAAGGCCAGGATACAACCATAGGATGTAGATGTTCGGACGGTCGATGTATGAAGTCCGCATGAACCTGACAGGCTCTGCATCGTCTGGCATACTGGATTGCGTCTGCGATCATAGTGGGCCAGTAATAGCCCATTCTCCTGATACGATCCTGTAGCTTAGGACCGGGTTGATGCGCCCCGCACACGCCGTCGCGAGCTTCACGGATAATCCGCTGTGCTTTATCACCATAGAGACATCGTAATAAGAGCCCATCGTAAGATCGGCGATATAGGCATTGCGACGATGCGTCGAAATAGAAGCGTAATGATCATCTTTTGACAGATATCGCTTCTTTAGGATCTTCTGGCAAGATTCTGTATGCTACAAAATCTATAAAGGGACTTCTCCAGTCTCTCCTGGGTGGATCTGCGTCCACCGTGTAGCTATGTTCTATGTGAAAGTTATTTTTCACACAAAATAAATATCTGTTAAGAAGGATTACCGAATTCTGCCTTCTTATAGGGGTGGCTAAATCTGCAGCTAGACTTGCTAGGGCATCAGATTCCAGGTTTCGAGACCGAGGTACATGCTCAAGGAAGAATCACTTAAATGTCATGGTAATCTCGACCGTTGCTCGGTGATAGGGGATGAGGTCAGGATTTCGGACTTCATATATTCCTCTGACTTGATTGACGATCAGCAGAGAATCACCGAAGGCTTCCAGCGATTTGACCCCCAGCTCTTTAGCAACTTGGAGCCCGATTAGTAGAGCGTTGTATTCTGCCACATTGTTAGAACATGGCTCGCTAAGAGAATATGCTCGGTAGATAACGAGTTTATCAGGAGTGACTAGGACGATCCCTACTTCTGAAACCATGTTTCCCTTGGGACCAGTCCTGGAGGTGCCATCGAAGAACATTTGCCATGCATCGCCTTCTGTTACAGAATTACACTCTGCAACTTCGTCGAGAATGTCCTCGTACAGTTTGGAGGCTTCCGAGATCGGATGAGCAGCTAGAAAGTCAGCCAATGCTTGGCCTTTGACGGACTTCTGAGGGACGTACACCATGTCATATGGCGTTAATAACATCGCCCAAGTCGCGAGTCAGGAATTAAGAACACTTGGCTTGCTCATCAGTACCCGAAGAGGACTGATCCGGGAGATGATATGAATGGTTTGGCCCGTGACATAGTATCGCATTTTCTGAATAGCGAACATCTGAGCCAAGCATTCTTTCTCCACAGGGTTGTACCGGTGTTCGGCCCCGACCATCATCCTGCTGAGGAAGTAAATAGCCTGCTCGTGGCCCATATCGTTCTTTTGTGCGAGAAGAGCTCCCAGGGAATGATCCATTGCTCGGATGTACAGCACGAACGGTTTTCCTATGACAGGAGGTACCAGAATCGGCGGGCTAGTGAGGTAGCGCTTGATATCTCCGAACGCTTGCTGACAGGCTTAGTCCCACACGAAGGATGCACCTTTCTTCATGAGACAAGAAAAGAGCTGGCATCTCCCAGAGAGGTTGGATATGAATCTCCGGATATAAGCCAGACGACCTTGAAATCTCCTGAGTTCCGTCAGATTGGGGGCGATCGCATTTCTAAGATGGCCTTGACTTTATCAGGGTCCACTTAAATGCCTTTGGCTGTGATGACAAATCCCAAAAATTTGCCGCTAGATACCCCCAGAAAGGACTTCGTAGGGTTCATTTTGAGTTGATGTTGGGGCATCAATTCAAATACTGTCTTCAAGTCTTGGATGTGACTATCCCTGAGGCAACTTTTGACAGCTATATCGTCCACGTAACACTCTACTGTCTTGCGTAAATGCTTATGGAATATGTTGCTCATGGCCCGTTGGTACGTAGTCCCGGCATTCTTTAATCCGAAGGGCATGACCGTATAGCAATATACCCCCCGTGGTGTCCGGAAGGCAGTATGCTTCTCGTCTTCAGGATGCATCTTGATCTGATTGTATCCTGAAAATCCGTCCATGAAAGACATACGTTCAAAACCGCATGTAATGTCAATCATGACATCTGTGATGGGAAGAGGGAACTCATCCTTGGGGCATGCCGCGTTCAGATCTCGATAATCGATGCAGATACGTACTTTCCTACTTTTCTTCATGACCGGGACAACATTGGCGACCCAGTCGGGATATTGTTCCTCACAGATGAAGCCGCAGGCTATTAACTTCTTGACTTCAGCTTCAATGGCGTCCATCATGTCCGGGCGGAACCGGCGTTGGTGCTGCTTTATAGGCTTTGAGTCGGGCAGTATGTCGAGTTTATGAGTAGCTACCTTTGGATCAAGACCTGGCATGTCCTTATAATTCCACGCAAAGACGTCGATATACTCTTTTATCAGCTGGGTAATTTCTTCCCTTCCTTCTTCGAAAAGGTCGTTACTGATAAATATTGGCTTTGGTAAAAGTTCATCCCCTACGTCAATCTGGATAACTTTATCTTTAGTGGGAGGTTCTCGTTGCTCGAAGCGGAACTCCCATTGTGTATCCATCTGCTGAGCCCAAGCGTCACTCTCGAATGGTTCGGATTCTTGTTCGTCTGATTCGAAGGAATCCGTCGCTACCATATTTGCTGATAATGTTTGCTCGAGAGCATGAGATGAGCCGGAGGGCGATGGGCCAAGATGACAACCGATGTGATAATCGATAGCCAAAAATTCGAAGAGTTTGTTCAGAGGTAATATGAACATGATAAACTTCTGGGATACAATTCCATCGGGGATGGAGGTACACGTCTGCTCAGAGGTAATATGGACATGGCAGTTTTTTGTGGACTTAACACTCTGGTGTACTTATGGCTAAGCACGGATGTTAAGTATAGATGACAACCGATATCAGAGGTAATGTGATAGTCGATAGCCGAAAGTTTTATTCAGGGGTAATATCAACATGACAAACTTTTGATTGTGACTCTATTGGGGATGGAGGTACACGTCTGCTCAGAGGTAATATGGACATGGCAGTTTTTGTGGACTTAACACTCTGGTGTACTTATGCCTAAGCACGGATGTTAAGTGTAGGTGACAACCGATATCAGAGGTAATATGATAGTCGATAGCCGAAAGTTTTATTCAGAGGTAATATGAACATGACAAACTTTTGATTGTGACTCCATTGGGGATGGAGGTACACGTCTGCTCAGAGGTAATATGGACATAGCAATTTTTGTGGACTTAACACTCTGGTGTACTTATGGCTAAGCACGGATGTTAAGTGTAGGTGACAACTGATATCAGAGGTAATGTGATAGTCGATAGCCGAAAGTTTTATTCAGAGGTAATATGAACATGACAAACTTTTGATTGTGACTCTATTGGGGATGGAGGTACACGTCTGCTCAGAGGTAATATGGACATGGCAATTTTTGTGGACTTAACACTCTGGTGTACTTATGGCTAAGCACGGATGTTAAGTGTAGGTGACAACCGATATCAGAGGTAATGTGATAGTCGATAGCCGAAAGTTTTATTCAGAGGTAATATGAACATGACAAACTTTTGATTGTGACTCCATTGGGGATGGAGGTACACGTCTGCTCAGAGGTAATATGGACATGGCAGTTTTTGTGGACTTAACACTCTGGTGTACTTATGGCTAAGCACGGATGTTAAGTGTAGGTGACAACCGATATCAGAGGTAATGTGATAGTCGATAGCCGAAAGTTTTATTCAGAGGTAATATGAACATGACAAACTTTTTGTCCGAAAAAAAATTTACTATAGAGTGATTTTTCTTCTGAAGGATTCACTGGGAAAACTTTTGAGGGACTCATCATTCGGTATTTTTCTGTAGTGACCGTCCCCTTGTTTTATAGATGCAAGGTGATGACCTTGGCATCGATCAACTCCTGAATTCTTCTTTTTAGCACATAGCAGGCCCTTGTAGGGTGATGAGTGTACCGATGGAAGAGACAATAATCTGGGTTATCGACTTCGCCGGTCCTCTCAGGGTATCTGATGTTGGGTAGCTGAAGCTTGCGTTCCTCTCTCAACATATTAAAGATTTCAACGATATCCTCTTCTTTGAAGGAGAAAGTCCCTTTTGGTCGTAGGGCTCCTGGTGCCTGAGTTTTACAGTTTTCTGAGAAGATTGCCGTCGTTGCATCATCTTCGGATCTTGAGGAAATTCTACCACCGGCCTTGGACGTCTCCTTGTTCCGTCGAGGCGAGTTACCCCCAGACATGTCGTGGCCTCCGGCCACAGAAACTGACTTATCAGGAGCTGCCTCTGGTTGTACAGGATTAGATTTTGGAGTTTTGGGTCTCGTAAGAGATGCAGTATATCCCAACCCGAAACGAGCTTGTTGATGGTGAGAATTACTACGCACCGGCGTTCGTCTACCTTTTCCATAGTTGAGGCCTTGTTTCAGCTTCAAATCATAACCCATGCTTTGCATAATATTTAATGCTTGTGGGCTATATCTGTGGGATTGTATCCTGCCAGTTTCAGACTCGCGTAATTCCTCCTGTAAGATCGGGGTGCTCCGCCTACGACCGAAGATTATCGGATGCTGGTTGTCACGGGTTGGTGGAATAATAAAGATGGAATCTTCGTGTGGTCCACCGGTCATAACGATATTAGACGTTGATGTATCTTCCCATAAGATCTTCTCGCGTTTGACCGTTAGGGGAACTGAAGTCTGTTTATGACTCTTGTCTTTGTGTTTTCGGACCAGATAATCCTGCAGGTCAGGAGAAGTTGTAGAAGAAGAAGATGATGGCTTGTTCCTTATGTTCCCATTGGTGGGCATGCGGACGATGGGAGTCATAGTCTTCGCTGTGCCACCCGTATACAACAGGTTGGCCATCTGGGTGGCGGATAATCCCCTGGGAAGGTGTCTCTCCGCAACTAGAGCCTTCTTTACGCTTAGGGACTTCGCCTGGCGTAATTTGGAACTTCGCTCAGGTTGACGTAAAGCTGAGGATGTCCTCAGACGGCCATCAGCGTCTCGCATAATTCGGAGGGCGTGCAGATTGTTCCCTTGCTGGCATAAAGGCTGGGAAGTTGAGTGGTCCGCCACTTGCTTTCCCTTGCGGGGATCACAGGGATCATCTGGTTCTCCGTAGAGGTCAGATGTTGTTTTATGTGCGGAGCGTGTCTTGTACTTCTGATTTGGCGCTGAGGCTTTATCAGAAGTTTTGTCTATTCTGTCAGGGACGGGAGACTGAATTTCACGCGCAGAGCGCGGAGTATACTTCTGAGTTAGCGCTGAGACATTGCCAGAAGTTTTGTCGGTGCTGTCAGAGACAGGCGACTGAATTTTATGCGCAGGACACGGATGGAGCAATGCTATAACCTCATTGGTCGGAGAGATCGGACAGATCAGAGAACCCACAGGAATGGTAGAGGATGTCTTGGGCATCCAGACCTTACGCAGCTTCCTGTTATTTTGGTTGGAGAGAGAGTGAGAGCTGCCCCTTGTTCGGAGCATATCTTCGTAGGCAGACTGGTCGAACTGGACGACCAGTGTCTTCTTCATGGTTCCCATGGATACCGCATCGTGTTGAGCAATAGCTTCCTCATCAGAAGAGAAAGACGTCCCCAGCAGAGTTGCCATCTTGTTTAGGATAATATAAACGAGAAAAGATTAGATGAATATGGGAAAACGAGGTCTTGTACGAAGACTCGCCCCTTCTTTTATTATTTACAAACAAAATTGTACAAATTCGATCCTACACGAGGATGTCTAAGTACAATTTATTTAATCTGGGTGAATATTGCTATAGGTGTCTGATCTGCAGTCGATCACTTTAGCCCTTGGACCACACGATGTTGAAGAAGTGCCGTGGAAGACAGGTTGCAGCTTCGAGGGTTGCTGAAGAGGGTGGATGCCCGATGCCAAAGTCGTCGATTCCTTCTCTTTGCCTGAGCTCCGGATTCTTCTCTCTCTCTCTCTCTCTCTCGACCATCCGACCTTCGATCTTTGCGACCGTTGGATCTGATACTGGATTTCTTGATCAGTTTTCAGACCTGATTTCTTCGACCTTGTCCTCTCTTGATAGAGGTCTCTATTTATAGAGTATTAGTAACAGTGACCAGTCAATCGGTGTAAAAACCGAGTAGTGGAAAGTACAGCACCCTTTTATACAATAGTTAAAAATAACCAATGCCTGCGTATAGATGATCCTTTGAATGAGTGTGTGACGTGGGTCCAACTAAGGGACAAAATGCGTATAATTGCTACGAAGATCACGGTATAGAAGCCACGTAGGTAGGTATCCATCGTGTAGAAGAGGTTGGCATAGAAGCCAAATATCTGTCACCATGGCATAGAAGCCAAATAGTTATCAAACCGGCATAGAAGCCGAATAGTCGTAGAAGTCGAGTGGTCATAGAGGCCGAGTAGGCGTAGAAGCCGAGTGGTCATAAAGGCCGAGTTGGCATAGAAGCCGAGTGGTCATAAAGGCCGAGTTGGCGTAGAAGCCGAGCGGACACCGAAGCTGAATAGGCGCAGAAGCCGAGCGGGCACCGAAGCTGAATAGGCGTAGAAGCCACTGCGTAATATGCCAGAGTGATGATGTGGACGTCTTTAGCCGGAATTACGGCTCTTAGAGATAATCAGATCTCTTGCATTAAATGTAGAGATCTGCCCCCGTCCTGTGCATTAAATGCAGATGCTTGTCTTTAAGATTTGCCATCATCTTGTGCATTAAATGCAGATATGCGCCTTGAATCCTGTGCGAAGAGTAACCGCTGTCGTGGCAGTCTGTTTGTCTTCTGCGGAGCGTAAAGAGCTCTCATTTGCCTGTGTAAACTGGGCAACGTATTCCCTTGTATGCGTAGGAGCAGCTCTCGCAAAGGGGATGTAACTAAACGACGGTTCGGTGACCTTTAATAAAATCTCCTGCATTAAATATGGAGATCCGCCATCATCCTGTGCATTAAATACAGAGGCATGTTTTGAAGGTCTGCCAACCTTCTGTGCATCAAGCGCAGAGACGTGCCTCAGGCATCTGTCAGTATTCGGCGCATTAATTGCTGAGACGTGCCTTGAGGGCCTGTCTCCGCCCTGTGCATAAAAATACAGAGACGTGCCTCGAGTCCCGTATGGAGTGCAGCTTTTGACGTGGCAGGCGGTTTGTCTTCCGCGAAGAATAAGGGGCTCTCATCTGCCTGTGTAAAACTAGGCAGCGTATTCCTCTGTGTACGTAAAAGCGGTTTACACAAGGAAAAATGGCAGTAAATGACAGCCTGGGTTGCAGTAGTGCGCCATCATCATAGCCGTTGCCTGGGTAGTCAAGCTGTATCCCTTTGTCAGAAGTCGAGATGTCAGGTTCATTGCAGGATCTGACAGGTTCATTGCAGGGTCTGACAGGTTCATTGCAGGGTCTGACAGGTTCACTTTGGAGAATACGAAGCGTCCCTCGTACACTTCAATGCTGCACTGAAAGAGGATGAGTTTTACGCCATATAGGCGATGAAGTACCCTGTTTACGCTGAAGCAGCCTGGGCATACTGCCCTACGTGGATGATCCTTGAGCCCGTATTTCACGCTGTGCTCGACGGAGAAGCTCTGTTTGCACGTTTGAAGGCTCTGAAGTCCTCTGTTTACGTTGCTTTGCATCAATATGCTGCGTAGAGCTATCCAGCGTATTTTTCATGCTTCTTCAATCTTCGTCCATACAATACCTCAAATGGTAATATCTTGATACTGGCTTGGTAGCTGTTGTTGTAAAAAAACTCTACCAAGTGAAGATGGTCCTCCCAAGAGCCTTCCAAATCCAAAACATAGGTTCATAGCATATCCTTGAGAGTATGAATAGTCCTCTCTGACTGCCCATCTGTCTGAGGGTGATTGTGGTACTGAACTTGAGCTGAGTGCCCAAGCTCACCTACAAACTCCTCCATAAGTGGGACATGAAGCGACTATCCCGATCTGAGACTATGCTCATTGGAACTCCATGCAATCTGACTATATGACGCACATACATCTCCATGAGCTTCTCCGTAGATGTACCCACTTTGAATTACAGAAAGTGGGTTGATTTGGTCAGCCTGTCTACGATGACCCAAATTGCATCTTTACCTCCTGGAGAACGCAGAAGTCCTGAAACAAAATCCATCATCACATGCTCCCATTTTCACTCTGGAATGGGTAAAGGCTGAAGCAATCCACCTTGCCTCTGTCTCTCCGCCTTTACCAGTTGGCAAACCAAACATCTGGATACGAAGCTAGCTACCTCCCACTTCATACCATACCACCAAACATGCTCCCTCATGTCCCAATACATCTTGATGCCACCTGGATGCATAGAGTACTAAGATAGATGTGCCTCCTGAAGAATCTTCTCACGCAATGCTCCACTCGGCACACATAATCTGGTACCGTGTTGCAATAATCCATCATCTGTGATACGAAAGTCCTCTGCCAGCCCATCTAGACCTGTGCTCTGATGCTCCTTAGAGACTCATTATCGAACTGTGCGGCTCTGATTCGGTCCATCAACTCTGACTGTACCTGAAGTCTCCATATCTGTGCTCGAGAAACTAATACCTCAATGCCCAAACTATCAAGATCGACTAATAAATGTCTGTCCCTCATCAAATACATAGCCACTGGATACCTTCTCAAGGCATCCGCGACTACGTTGGCCTTTCCTGGATGGTACTACAAAGAAATATCAAAGTCCTTCTGTAGAAGCATGAAAAATACGCTGGATAGCTCTACGCAGCATATTGATGCAAAGCAGCATAAACAGAGGACTTCAGAGCCTTCAACGTGCAAACAGAGCTTCTCCGCCAAATACAGCATGAAATATAGGCTCGAGGACCATCCGCGTAGGGCAGTATGTCCAGGCTGCTTCAGCGTAAACAGGGTGCTTCACCGCCTCTATGGCGTAAAACTCATCCTCTTTCAATGCAGCATTGAAGTGTACGAGGGACGCTTCGTATTCTCCGAAGTGAACCTGTCAGATCCTGCAATAAACCTGTCAGATCCTGCAATGAACCTGACGTCTCGACTTCTTACAAAGGGATACTGCTCGACTACCCAGGCGATGGCTATAATGATAGCGCGGCACTGCAATCCAGGCTATCATTTACTGCCATTTCCCTTGCGTAAACCGCTTTTACGTACACAGAGAAATATGCTGCCTAGTTTTACACAGGCAGATGAGAGTCCCTTACGCTCCATGGAAGATAAACCGCCTGCCACGTCAAAAGCTGCACTTCGTATAGGGCTCGAGGCACGTCTCTGCATTTAATGCACAGGGTGGTGACAGGCCCTCAAGGCACGTCTCTGCAATTAATGCGCCAAATACTGACAGATGCTTGAGGCACGTCTCTGCGTTCGATGCACAGAAGGATGGCAAACCTTCAAAATACGCCTCTGCATTTAATGCGCAGGATGATGGCGGATCTCCACATTTAATGCAGGAGATTTGATTAAATATCACCGAACCGTCATTTAGTGATATCCCCTTTGCGAGAGCTGCTCCTACGCATACTAGGGAATACGCCACCTAGTTTTACACAGGCAAACATGAGCTCCTTACGCTCCGCAGAAGACGAACAGACTGCCATGACAGCGGTTATGCTTCACACAGGGTTCAAGGTGCGTATCTGCATTTAATGCACGGAATGATGGCAAATCTAAAAGACAAGCATCTGCATTTAATGCACAGAATGGGGGCAGATCTCTGCATTTAATGCAAGAGATCTGATTATCGCTAAGAGCCATAATTCCGGCTAAAACATCCATATCATCACTCTGGCACGTTACGCAGCGGCTTCTACGCCTATTCAGCTTCGGTGCCTGCTCGGCTTCTACGCCTATTCAGCTTCGTTACCTGCTCGGCTTCTACGACTACTCGGCCTCTATGACCACTCGTCTTCTACGCCTACTCGGCCTCTATGACCACTCGGCTTTTACGCCTACTCGGCCTCTATGACCACTCGGCTTCTATGCCTACTCGGCCTCTATGACCACTCGGCTTCTACGCCTATTCGGCTTCTATGCTGGTTTGATAACTATTTGGCTTCTATGCCATGGTGACAGACATTGGCTTCTACGCCAACCTCTTCTACACGATGGATACCTACCTACGTGGCTTCTACGCCGTGATCTTCGTAGCGATTATACGCGTTTTGTCCCTTAGTTGGACCCGCATCACACGCTCATTGTAAACTCCCTCACCCAAAATAGGTATTTTGTGTATATTTTATATTATTATATTTATTATAAATGTTAAATTTATTTAGAGTATTCTCTTAGTTAATTAGAAAATAATTTTTTTAGTATATTTACTTATATAAATATTTATTTAGAATTATTTTTATGCTATTTTAGATTATTGGGATTTTTCCATAATTTTTAGTTAATTAAAAACTAGTAACACTAATTTTCTAGGACTTTGAAAAATTTATTTTATGTTCAAACTTAATTAAAAATATTCCAAACTTTTATTTTAGGTTCTAAATAATAAACTATATTTTCTAGAATTTTTGAGAATTTTTTGATTATTATGAAAAACTGAATTAAAAAATAATTTCTGAAAAAGAAAACCCAAAAAGTAATTAATTCTGCCCAGTCAGCAAACAGGGGGTCCCACCTGTCAGCCTCCAGCAGTCAACAGTGCCGGGCCCGCCTGTCAGTGACCGCTGAGTGGGTGCGAGCCGAGCCGAGCCGACCTCGAGCCGAGCCGAGTCAGAGTTCGACTCGGACTCAGCTGAGCCGAGCCGCGTCAGTGCCTGACCGTCCGATCTGAGCAGGTAGCCCTGGATTATTGCGATGTGGCGCGCTATGAGCCGCGACTGCACTCTCTCTCTCCTCTATATATATAATAGTTTAGATATTAATTTCTAGGGTTTTTCTTCAGTCGATTTTTGGAGAATTGTCATCTAGGGTTCCTTCATCTTCCAGAAGCCATTGCGCATAGCTCCGGACTCCATACGAGGCCTAGTTTCTTGTGTTAGAAAGATATTGAGGTTAGCTTTCTGTTTATATAAATTGTTTTACGAAATTATGAGTATTAAATTCTGGAAAATTCGTAGAGCACAGCATGTCTGAAAATAGACGTGTTTCGATGTTTTTGCGATTTCGGGAGAACCAGGAATCAGAATTATGAACCGTTTAAAGTTTCGAAAAGCTAATGTCGAGATCATCAACATATATTTTTCCCAGAATTTAATTCGAAGTATTTACATACTGTTAATTCTATAGAACTTCTAGGTTAGAATTTAACCATCGGTGCACAATACAAAATTTGTATGTGCCATAATTCCCAAACGAATTTGAATTCGGACGAGCCGTAAATTCCAGCATGTTTTGACGCTGAATTCTACAGGAAATCATGCATGAAAGTTGAGTTTGTGTCGGTTGACTTTTCGGTCAACAGATTGCCTCGATTTGTGTGCTATAAGTCTCGAGTTGATAAAATTCAGTTTCTTTGGACAAAATTTAGGAATTAACATAAAAATCAGAATAATAAGATTAAAATATGATTTTAGAGTAATTATTCCAGAGTTAAATAAATTAAAATAAATTATCTTTTGACGTAATAAATTTGTAATACATAGGGTATTTGGACTGTGACTTGGACTCTGATTCATACCAGCAGCAGGACCCCAGACGAGTACATTCTCTGACAGTGTTCCAGTAGGACATTAGTATTTAGCCACCACGGTTAGTTTACATCAGACCCTGAGTCGGAGAACCCAACGCGCGTTCGTACATTTACATGTACGCAAATATTATTCAGTTTGGTATATATATTTATGTACATAATTACTATATGTATTCCAATAATTATGTAAATAAATTGATGGTTATATTATTATATAGTTATATAAATATATATGTAAGTAAATGCTAATTGATAATCATGACTAAATATTCAGACTGTACGACCCTAGGACACCGTGGACTATTCCATACTTACCTTGACTATGTTGACCTTAAGAACTTATGAATTTGTCCGCCTTGCGTACATTAACGTACTGGCATAGACACCTGTCAGTTGACTGACTGATTTCGTACAGTACTTGAAGATGCGACACCCGCGTAATTCAACGCGTAATTGACCGTGTTAGATGACTAGTGTTACCCCTAGTATACCCCCTGAGTCCAGTATAAATGTGGTTGTGTATGTGCTAGTGTAAAGACTAATAATTCTATTATATTATATTTATGTGTACATAGGATATTGGATTTGTTCTGCGCGATTTCTGGAGCAGATTATTGGTATATTGCAGCCTCCTTGCCAGGCAAGTATACCTTGCCATTGTACTGTTATTTATATTTCATATATTGCATGCATCTTTATTTTCTGTCTTTAGTTCATATATTTTAAACTGTTATATAAAATGCGTGTGATGGTATCATCGCGATATGTTTTTATTTATGTATTGCATTGACCATGTTCATGGGACTACCCCATTATCATGTACCATCATTAGGTTCATTGGCCGTGACACAGTTGTTACACGAGTGTGAGTCTCATATAGAGATCACGGACTGCGTGACAGGTCTGGCCTCCTGTACGTATGGGCCGTGCGTTAGGAATAACTGCTGTTAGAAACTTTGCATGCTAGTAGACTTGGCAGTTATTAGAGGTTTATCGTGTCATGGACATGACATGCTTAGAGCATGGGGTGGGAAGAACAACAAGTACCGTATTTGAGCTCCTTTGCACTTCTCCTGTGCACCCGGATTCTCCACTGGAGATACGGGCGGTGATGACCCATATATATATATATTATGTACATTGGCGGGCCTCCGCCGTTCAAAAGACGACGTGCCTTTGGGCCCCTGGATCTTCAAAAGAGAACCATGCCAAATCCCAGTTTTCAGCCAGATAGCTCACTTGTGGGGAAAGTTGTTCTTAAACTGCATTCACTTTAGACGGTTAGGCGACCCATTGGATATTTATTTCAGTACTTTATTGGCATGTGTTTAAGTATCTTGTTATGTTCCTCTGAGGACCTGGTCCCCTGCCAGGCGTATTTGTTCTTGAGTATTCGCAGGAGCGCAGATTCGGATGGTTACCTATGTTTCGAGGATGTCTTCTCTTCGAGACGTAATTGCTAGATGGTACACTTATATTGTGTTTGATTGTGTTGTACTTACATAGTATTTGCTCTTATATTTGAGTTGGTAGTGGATTTGTTTCCATCCAACTAGCATCCTTAGATACTTCTTATTGAGTTCTTGTTTTATAGATACTGGTTATTTATTTTTATATAATTTTGGTGGATGAGATTTAGATTATATCCTGTGACTTGTGACATATGTTATACCACTTGTGGATTGATATTCATAATACAGCGTATGTATGGATTTGGTTTCCATATATTGGAGTTGCCATATCCATGCGGCTGGCATGCTTACGTGTCCTAGTCCTACGTATTTTTGGGACTGGGGCGTGACATGTTTTTAGTGGTGGCCCATGCAGGTCGAGAGCATATTGTCTCGGTTACGTTACTGTACAGAACAAGCCTGCACCTAGGACTAGAGTATAGGATCTCATCCACAATTGACTATGATTCATCTTCCTCCTCTCTGCTCTATTCAAACAATTGTATCCTGCTTGATTCCTGTACTTTCCTAATAAGTTCCTTGAGTATATATAGCCTTCCGCTAGAATATAGGAACCCCCGTTATTAGGATGATAATTAGAGTAGCACACCTATTAAGAATACAACGAGAATATAGACACACCACTAAGTTTAGAATATCTAGTGAACCCTAGAGCTCCTTATCTTTAGATTGGTATACCATTACCCCTTGATGTATTAAGAAGACTTGAGTAGTATAGACACTACTAGAGATAGTTAGAAGTTTTACCATAATGTTGACCCTAGTATTGAGGAACCAATGGAGAACCAATATTAAACATTAGGACTGAACCTAACCTTCATAGTTAGATAATATTAGAACTATAAACTTAGATCATTGTCTTTATTATTAGTAGACAGCACCTTAGGAAGCCAAGAGCAATGAATATAGTATTTTCTTGATCATACCGCAAACACAGAGAGTAGCTTAGCATCCCCCCTTAGGAAACCATGACATTATCTATAGCCTCTCTATTTTAATTTCATATATTTGTTCCTCTGAAACCCTAGCGCTCGTTATTTATGCGACGACTAATCATGTTTTCTCTTCTTCATCTTTTAACTCGTGCCACCTGCCACCTCTGATCATAGGCCAAGTGATTATACTCTACGATAGGATATATAGTTTCCTATAGTCATAGTTGTAATCTTGAATTTTGAATTGTGTACCTTGTAGCTAGAACCTGATAGTTGAGTTATTCAATTAGATTGTGATGATTACCCCTAGTTGTATACACCGTAATTTGTACCCCCACCTCGATACAAGTTAGATCCCTTTCTCCTTAAACGGCTAGTAACTCTTCTATCCTTACGATTAACACATGTTCTATGAGCACTATGATTAAGACTTAAGGTGACCCTTACCTATATAATGTAATAGGAGACCCTAATAAGTACCAAGATCTTTCCTCATATACCCTAAAAAAAGAGTTTCTATTTATTTACATGTGCAAGATTATTTTGTAGGATCCTCTTAAGACTGTCACAGTATTAGTTTAATTCTTTTAAGTTAGGTAGTATGCCTCACAACCTAGTATCACATAGTCCACTTGACCCATCGAGGTAGTGTAACTGAATGACATTAATTGTATGCTAGCATTAGACGACAGTGTTTATTCAGACGGTAGAATTTAGAGGTCCTTGCCCCTATTTGGTCGACTACCGACTTAGACAAGGAGGTTGTATGATAACTGAAGAGATTGTAGAGTCTTTTGTTATTATTGCTTATGTTGTTTTTGTTTTTGCAAACTTGAATTATTTGTAACTTCTCTCATCATAATCCAGCGTTATATTTTTTGTGCTACCACGAATTATGCTGCTATTATAGCCTAGTTTTTGCAAGCTTATTCTTTATCGAGCTTGTTCATGACATATGTATTATTGGGTATACACACTAATATATTTCAGAATCAGTGTATTAAGGTCTAGCTAACCTTAGTGCGCTTGGTTCGCCCTTCGCATAACTACTTTACGTGGATTGAGAAATATAGTGATTAGTAGACGAATGTACTCGCCCTCTAGACATGTCTGAGTGTATCATATCAGCTACATAACTGTACTAATACGAGCATAGGATTTCAATCCACAACTGCTTTGACAATTCCCATTTGACTTCTTTAAACGCCTTGATCCCGATACATCTATTCTATTACCTCACCCTTGAACCCTTTATTATTGATCTCCGTCTTCCCTTATTTCGAAAAAACGAAACCTCGTGCTTGGTATAAGTTTGATACACAGAGAGTACTAGATATACCCCATAGGTCGATCACATACTTGAGGATTATTCTTTCGTAATTAAGGACATATCATATATGATATAATCGGCGTTGAAGTTTTGAGGATTGAATGACATGAGTAAATAAATTAAGGAATATTTTTCTTAAAGTATATAGCCTTCTGTGATAGATGGGTAAATTCTAAGTTGGGTAGCAGTGCATGGCAACTCGAGAGGAATTTCTTTTAGATTGTGATCGAGTAAGATTAGATTGGGAGAGGTTCAAGCCATTTTAATTTTGAGAATTTTAGAAGAATGACTAAGATGATGAGGATTAATGAATTTTAAAAATCTTGATATTGAGGACCCAATATTTATACCGTAAGTACATAATTTAAAATTTTGAGTATTGAAGGTAAAATCATCAATTTGAATTTGAAGAATAAATATATAATTTCAGACTTGAACATTGGTGGACTTGAACATTAGTGGTCACTGTCACTAAAACTCTATAAATAGAGATCTCTATCAACAGGGGAAAGAATTGGTCGAAGAATTGGTCGAACGATCAGAAGTAGGCCGACAAACTGAAAGGAGAAATAGAGGAGAGAGAGAGATAGAGAGAGAGAGAGAGAAGAATCCAGAGCTCAGGCAAAGAGAAGGGATCGATGACTTTGGCATCGGGCATCCACCCTCTTTAAGCAACCCTCGAAGCTACTACCTGTCTTCCATGGCACTTCTTCAACATCGTGTGGTCCAAGGGCTAAAGTGATTAACTGCAGATCAGACACCTATAGCAATATTCACCCAGATTAAATAAATTGTACTTAGACATCCTCGTGTAGGATCAAATTTGTACAATCTTGTTTGTAAACATAAAAGAAGGGCGGGTCTTCGCACAAGACCTTATTTTCCGCACTCATTAAATCTTTTCTCATTTATATTATCCACCAAAACACCTTCATCAACTCCAACCATCGTCGCTGCCTCATGTTGAGATCTTTTTATGTAAACACATACTTCAAGCTCTTGTGATCTGTAAAGATCTCTACCCGCTCTCCATACAAGTAATGTTTCCACAGTTTAAGAGTAAAAATAACTGCTACCAACTCCAAGTCATGGGTAGGGTAATTCTTCTCAAGCGGGCGTAATTGCTTGGAAGCATAGGCAATCACCTTCCCATTTTCCTGCAACACACATCCCAAATACTTATCCGATGCATCACTATATATGGAAAATCCTCCTGCCCCGGATGACAATGTCAATATTGGACTGTAGTCAACCTCTTCTTTAGTTCCTCAAAAGCAAACTGACAATCCTCTGTCCAGACGAACTCCACGCCCTTCCTGGTTAGTCTAGTCATCGGCTCCGTAATCCTGGAAAAATCATGAACAAAGTCCGGTAATAGCCTGCCAGTCCAAGAAAACTTCCGATATCTGCTACTGAACTCAGGGTAGACCATGACTCAACTACTGAAATCTTTTTCGGGTCCACTGAGATCCCGTCTCCAATAATCACGTGCCCGAGGAATTCAACCTTATCAAGGAAGAACTCAAACTTCGAAAGCTTGCCATATAGCTTCTCCTTCCTGAGGGTTTCCAGAACTATCCTCAGGTTCTTCTCATGCTCTTCTGGGATCTTTGAATATATCAGTATATCTGTCATGCCCCACTCCCAAAATACGTAGGACTAGGACACGTAAGTATGCCAGCCGTATGAATATGGCACTCCAATATATGGAAACCATAACACACGTACGCTGTAATATGAATAACAATTCACAAGTAGTAAACACATATGTCACAGGGCATAACTAAATCTTATCCACATATATCATATATAAATGAATAACCAATATCTATAACTAGATCTCAATGTAAAGCATCTAAAGAGGGTAGTCGGATGGAAACAAATCCACTGCCAAACTAGAAGAAAGAATAAGCAACATAAATACAATATAAGTACAACAACTACCAACTAGTGTGACTCGAAGAGAAGACCTCTCGTAATATAAATAGCCAGTCCAGATCTGCGCTCCTACAAATACTCATGAACAATACACCTGGAAAGGGACCAAGTCCTCAGAGGGACATAACAAGATACATAAAAGCATGCCATAAAGTAAATACTGTAAAACTCCAGGGTGACCTAACCAGCTAAGTGAAATGCACTTTGAGGACAACTTGAGTGTATGGAAATGTGTAGGCTAGACATATACTGACATATTTCACCATTCGTGACAACCGGCTAGTATATGCCACACATGCCCCCTATAACACGGGCGTAGGAATATAATAACGTCCAACGTTCTATAGAGTGTGGTGTCTGAAAAGTCCATCATTCCGAAGAATGAGGTATCTGTAAAATCACCAAGTAACGTCCAACACTCTAGGGAACGTGGTATCTGTATAAATAATAACGTCCGTATCACTCCGTCGAGTGCGGTATCTGCATAAAGGAGGTGGGTGTCCCATACGCCTACTAGTAGTCCTCCCCGCCCAATGATCTAAGCATGTCGTATTTACGATACACTGTAGCTACTATGCCGAGGCATCGTAACACTGGCTCATAGTCTGTCGTTAGAACAATAGTCCATCCTTACAACCAAACAAGGACAAGGATCAGACCATCGTACCACGATAGTCTATGCTCCGCCTACCAATAACTGCTAAGTCTTCTAACATGCATTACTATTAGCAGTTATACCCTATCCGTCGTACGCCTACACATACAGGTGGCCAACCACATACCCAAGTCCGTGCCCTATATGAGACTCACAACACGTGTAAGAAAAGTGTCAAGGCCTGGAAGTCATACCAATAACTCTACAACTTTAGGTGGGTCTACTAGACACTAGGTCAGACACACGTCCTAATGTCAAAGCATCCGTTGACTACACCCGAGTCTCTCTCTAAGACGCACACAGTTATATAATATAAACATGCAAATAATAAGATAAAATTTAAACAGTACCACAAGGCAAGGTATACTTTTCTGGCAAGAGAGCTGCGTAGCACCAATAACCAGTACCGAAAGTCGCGTAGAACCAATCCAATAGATCCTTGGGGTCAGCGTGCACAGGTACGGAAGTTGGGGGTGTCTGCTGCAGTTTGTCGGACAAGGGTGACGGTTCCATGATGACGATGATGAGAGGGTGATTAGGTCAATGATGATGGTTGAGGTTGCTAAGGGTAATAGTTAAGGGTGACAGTGCTTAATGATGATGATGACGACAAGGATGAGATGATGATGATGACAGTGATGAGATGATGATGATGTGTAAGATGGCAGTGACAAGGGCGATGATGTGGAGGATGGTGATGATCAGGAGAACGATATGGGAGATTAGGGTTACGGTATTGGTGACGATGATGGTGATTGTAATGGTGGTGATGTTGATGATGTTGGAGATGATAATTGTGGTAATGGTGATGTTGACGATGGGTGTTGAGCTGCTGAACTCCGGCCGGTGGGTGTCCGGCCAGAAGGAGGAGGAGGACAGGGAGCAGGGGCTGAGGTCGAGGAAAAGAGAAGGAGGACCGAGGTGGTGATGGGTGGTGGATAGGGTGGTGCTCGTAGTGGTTCAGTCGAGGGGATGGCGAGTCACTCCGGTGTTCTGCGACCGAAAAGGGGATTGGTTTAGGCGCTGTGCAGTCGATGGCCAGGGTGGCGGTTCGTCGTGGAGAAGGAGGGGCGTTCAGCGGGTCCGGTGGGTCGTCGACAGCGCTCTTCGGCTCCAAGCGGGTAGATCCGGTTGAGTACAGGCAGTGATGGCGAGGCGTTCGGGTTTGTAGTCGAAGGGGAGGCGGGTCTCCGGTCGAGGGGATTCGGGGCTCCGGTGGGTCGGGTACAGACGGTCGGGGGTGCAGGGGTTCAGCGAGGGTGTTCGTGTGGCGAGGTCGACAGGGAGATGGCCGGGGCTTGATCGAGAATGACGATGGGGATGATGATGCGATGGTGCAGTCGGGGTCATATTCCAACGGGCTTGGGGGAGGCTCGGGCTGCTCGGTGCAATCGGGTCTGCGAGGTCGTGCAGGCGTTCAGGTGCTCCGGAGTGGTACAGTCGGGGTTGATGGCTGGAAGACGGTGGGGAGAGGTGGACTCGGCGGTGGTTGGCAGCGGCACAAGGGGGTTGGGACAGCCGGGGCTTGGCTGCGGGGAAGTCGGCTGTCTCTAGGTTAGGGATGGGTTTGGGTTTTCCAATGAATAATAAAAAAAGAGAAAAGTTAGTATTTATATACATGTGAACCTAGGGTTTGATGTTTGACTTAGGGTTTGGGCTTGGTCAACATTCCTTGGAGTGGGCCTTGGCCTCATATGAGGATGTTTGGAGGGCCATAATTGAATTATTTAAATGCAAGGACATGTTTAATATCCGGGAGCGTTGTTGCACACTGTACATCCCGAAAATTATGAGAAAAATTCATGTGAAGGGAAAATTGGGTTTCTTCACTTATTGTCCAATGGTGGGGACACCTCAATGCACCTTTGCATAAAAGCGCCCAACAATTGGAAAAGTTGCACAAAGATGGAAATTGGATTTAAATTAATTAAATTGAATGCGCAAGGTGTTCTGGAATTAATTAGGAGTACATGGGAATAAAATTAGGTGGGACACAAGTGTTATGGACATAGAGGGTACAGTATAGAATATTAATAAAATTTGGGTTGTATAAAACGGTCAAGATTGTGTCTCCAATTTCGATTGGAACGCACAAGGGTATAGAGTTGTATTTATTTAGAATTACAATAATAACGTCCGCGACGTTTATTGTGCGACTAAAATGTAGCACAAGAAAGCAATCTTATAAGTTATACAAAGGTCAGAATAGATGGTGGTCATGTCTAGGACAGGGTTATGAAATTCGTTGGAAGGCAATGGCTAGTGTAGTGCTCCAATTATCGAAGCAACGACAAGGCGCGCTACATGTCATAAACAATACAAAATTAAATAAACACTGTGTCCTATTTCTATTTGGACTGAAACTAGCCCTAGTTTCTCTATTTATGCCAAGTAAACCTAATTTTGGGTGAGGGGTTTACAATCTACCCAACTTAAAATAATTTCGTCCTCAAAATTAAAATAAGGCATAGTCTATTATTCCTTTACCTACATAAGGCAAGTCAATCACGATCTCTTCTAAAAATTTAAAGTTTATTCAAATCCATCGCAATCACCTTTAAATTAGATTAACCATTTTTTAGATCAATTTCAACACATTACCCTATCTTCTCGATTTTCAAATTAATTAATTCTCACCCAAATCTAATTCAAATTGATATGACATCCCAAATCAAAATTTACTTGCAATCTCCAACTATCAAATTATCCTCTAGAAAACAATTATAATTAAATATTATTTCTATTTTTAACTTATGAATTCCGTACTCTTCAGAATTTACTTTCAATTTACATCCCCAATATTTCAAATAGGTAATCTAACACTCAAAATTTCATTCTTAATTCAAATCATCGAATCTTAGAATTCAATCCGACCATGTTCATATTTAGAGTTTTATTTGTTTTTACTCAAGATTTAAATCGATGATTAAACCCCCAATTCTCAAAATTCAAATCATGTGCTAAAAATTGAAATTCATTAATCCTCATCCTCTTACTTATTCGTCCAAAATTTTAAATGACTTGAACCTTTCCAATCAAATTTTGCTCGATCATAATCTAAAGAAGTTCCTCTCAAGCTGATAATGCAACTGCTACCCAACTTAGAATTTATCCATCTAACATATAAGGCTCTTACATTTAAGAAATCTAATTCCTCAATTTTACTTAATCCTGTTACTCAATCCTCAAATATTTTAACACCAAATATATTATATGTGATATGCCCTTGGTTACAAAATAATCATCAAATAATGTAATTGGCCTATAGGGTATATCTAATACTATCAGTGTATCAACTTATGCTAGGCACGAGGTTTCGTCTTTCCGAAATAAGGAAAAACGAAAAACAATAATGAGGAGTTCAAGGGGAGGTAATAGATTAGAAGTATGTGGATCAAGGCGTTTAAAGAATTCAATGGGAATTGTTAAGGCAGTTGTGGATTGAAATCCTATTTTGGTAATTCCTATTCACATGCTCGCATTAGTACAGTTATGTAACAGATACGATATACTCAGACATATCTAGAGGGCAAGTACATTCGTCTACTAATCACTATATATCTTAATCCACGTAAAGTAGTTATGCGAAGGGCGAACCAAGCACACTATGGCTGATCAGACTATAATATACTGATTCTGAAATGTATTAGTGTACGCGTCCAATAATACATATATCGTGAACAAGCTTGATAAAAGAATAAGCTTGCAAAACTAGGCTGTAACAGCAGCATAAGTCGAGGTAGTAAAAAAATATAAGCACGCTAGATCATGATGAGAGAAATTACAAAATAATTCAAGTTCACAAACAAAACAAAAATAAGACTCTACAGTCTCTCTAGTTGTCATACTACTCCTTATCTAAGCCGCTAGTCGACCAAATAGGGGTACGGGTCTTTAATTTCTACAGTCTGAATAAATTCTATCTTCTTATGCAAGTCTGAAGTTGTTTCATCCTATTATACTTCATCAATGGGTCAATAGGGCTATGTGATACTATGTTATGAGGTATACTACCCAACTTAAAATAATAAACTAATACTGTGACAGTCTTAAGGGGATCCTACAAATTAATAAAGTTCTTGTAAAATAAAGTAGAACTATTGTTAGGGCATACAAGGGAAAGGTCTCGGTACTTATTAGGGTATCCTATCGTATTATATAGGTAATGGTCATCTTAAGTCTTAATCATAGTGCTCATAGAACAAGTATCAATAGTATGAATGGAGAAGTTACTGGTTTTCAAGGAAAAAGAGGATATAATCTATATTGAGGTGGGGTACATGTTACATGATTTAAAACTAAGAATAATCAGATCACAATCTAAGGAAACAACTCAAACTATCAAATTCTAACTACCATGCACAAAATTCAAAGTTCAAGATTATAATTATCATCCCAGCAAACTATATATCCTAATATAGAATAAGATCACTTGGCCTTCAATCATAAGAGTTATGTGGCACGAGTTAAAAGATGAAGAAAAGAAGAATCATAATTTAGTCGTCGCGCAATTAGCGAACGCTAAGGTTTTGGAGTAACAAGATATGAAATTAAAATAGAGGGGCTCAAGATAATATCATGGTTTCCTAAGGGGAAGGTGGCGAGCAAATCTCCATTTTTGAGGTATGATCAAGGGGAATGTCATACTCGTTGCTCTGGGCTTCTTGAGGTACTGTCTGTTAATATCGAGACAAGGATCTATATCCTAACACTATCTCACTATGCAAATTAGGTTCAGTCCTTACATTCGATCTCGGATTTCTATTGGTTCCTCAATACTAGGGTCAAACATTAGGGTCAAATCTCTAACTAGCTCTAGTAGTGCCTATACTACTCTTAAGTCATTCATAATTATGTCAAGGAATAATGGTAAGCCATTCTTTAGATAATGATGCTAGGGTTTACTTAAATATTCTAAACTTAGTGACGTGTCAGGGTTCTAGTTACTCCTAATAGGAAGGTTACCCTACTTATTATCTAACAACAGGGACTTCTATATTCTAGGAGAAGGCTACACTCAAGGAACTATCAGGGATGCACATGAATCAAACATGATGCAATTATTCAAATAGAATGGATTAGAAGGAAGATGAGTCATAGTCAGATGTGGATGAGATCCTATACTCTAATCCTATGTGCAGGCTTGCTCGGTACAGTAATGTAACCGAGGCAATATGCTCTTGACCTGCATGGGCCACCACTAAAAACATGTCACGCTCCAGTCCCAAAATACGTAGGACTAGGACATGTAAGCATGCCAGCCGTATGAATATGGCACTCCAATATATGGAAACCATAACACACGTACGCTGTAATATGAATAACAATTCACAAGTGGTAAACACATATGTCACAGGGCATAATTAAATCTCATCCACAGAAATAATATATAAATGAATAACCAATATCTATAACTAGATCTCAATATAAAGCATCTAAAAAGGGTAGTCGGGTGGAAACAAATCCACTGCCGAACTAGAAGAAAGAATAAGCAATATAAATATAATATAAGTACAACAACTACCAACTAGTATGACTCGAAGAGAAGACCTCTCACAATATAAATAGCCAGTCCAGATCTGCGCTCCTGCAAATACTCATGAACAATACACTTGGAAAGGGACCAGGTCCTCAGAGGGACATAACAAGATACATAAAAGCATGCCATAAAGTAAATACTGTAAAACTCCAGGGTGACCTAACCAGCTAAGTAAAATGCACTTTGAGGACAACTTGAGTGTATGGGAATGTGTAGGCTAGACATATGCTGACGTAATTCACCAGTCGTGACAACCGGCTAGTATATGCCACACATGTCCCCTATAACACGGGTACAGAAATATAATAACGTCCAATGTTCTCTAGAGTGTGGTGTCTGTAACGTCCAATATTCCGAAGAATGAGGTATCTGTAAAATTACTAAGTAACGTCAAACACTCTAGGGAACGTGGTATCTGTATAAATAATAACGTTCGTATCACTCCGTCGAGTGCGGTATCTGCATAAAGGAGGTGGGTGTCCCATACGCCTACTAGTAGTCCTCCCCGCCCAATTATCTAAGCATGTCATATTCATGACATACTGTAGCTACTACGCCGAGGCATCATAACTCTGGCTCATAGTCTGTCGTTAGAACAATAGTCCATCCTTACAACCAAACAAGGACAAGGATCGGACCATCGTATCATGATAGCCTATGCTCCGCCTACCAATAACTGCTAAGTCTTCTAAAATGCATTACTATTAGCGGTTATACCCTATCTGTCGCACGCCTACACATACAGGTGGCCAACCACATACGCAAGTCCGTGCCCTATATGAGACTCACAACACGTATAAGAAAAGTGTCAAGGCCTGGGAGTCATACCAATAACTCTACAACTTTAGGTGGGTCTACTAGACACTAGGTCAGACACACATCCTAACGTCAACGCATCCGTTGACTGCACCCGAGTCTCTCTCGGACGCACACAGTTATATAATATAAACATGTAAATAATAAGACAGAATTTAAACAGTACCATAATGCAAGGTATACTTGCCTAGCAAGAGAGCTGCGTAGCACCAATAACCAGCACCGGAAGTCACGTAGAACCAATCCAATAGATCCTCAGGGTCAGCGTACACAGGTACGAAAGTCGGGGGTGTTTGCTGCGGTTTGTCGGGTAAGGGTGACGGTTCCATGATGACGACGATGAGAGGGTGATTAGGTCAATGGTGATGGTTGAGGTTGCCAAGGGTGATGGTTAAGGGTGACAGTGCTTAATGATGATGATGATGACAAGGATGAGATAATGATGATGACAGTGATGTGATGATGATGATGTGTAAGATGGTGGTGACGAGGGCGATAATATGGAGGATGGTGATGATCAGGAGAATGATGTAGGCGATTAGGGTTAAGGTATTGGTGATGATGATGGTGATTGTAATGGTGGTGATGGTGATGATGTTGGAGATGATAATTGTGGTAATGCTGATATTGACGATGGGTATTGAGCTGCTGAACTCCAGCCGGTGGGTGTCCGGCCAGAAGGAGGAGGAGGATAGGGAGCAGGGGCTGAGGTCAAGGAGAGGAGGAGGACCGAGGTGGTGATGGGTGGTGGACAAGGTGGTGCTCGTAGTGGTTCAGTCGAGGGGATGGCGAGTCACTCCGGTGTTCAGCGACCGGAAAGGATTTTGGTTTAGGCGCTGTGCAGTCGATGGCGAGGGTGGCGGTTCATCGTGGAGAAGGAGGGGCGTTCAACGGGTCCGGTGGGTCGTCGGCAGCGCTTTTAGGCTCCAGGCGGGTGGATCCGATCGAGTACAGGCAGTGATGGCGAGGCATTCGGGTTGGTAGTCGAAGGGGAGGCGGGTCTCCGGTCGAGGGGATTCGGGGCTCCGGCGGGTCGGGTACAGACGGTCGGGGGTGCAGGGGTTCAGCGAGGGTGTTTGTGTGGTGAGGTCGACATGGAGATGGCCGGGGCTCGATCGAGAATGACGATGGGGATGATGATGCGGTGGTGCAGTCGTGGTCGTGCTCCGGCGGGCTTGGGGGAGGCTCGGGCTGCTCGGTACAGTCGGGTCGGCGAGGTCGTGCAGGCGTTCAGGTGCTCCGGAGTGGTACAGTCGGGATTGATGGCTGGAAGACGGTGGGGAGAGGTGGACTCGGCGGTGGTTGGCAGCGGCACAAGGGGGTTGGGACAGCCGGGGCTTGGCTGCGGGGAGGTCGGCTGTCTCCAGGTTAGGGATGGGTTTGGGTTTTCCAATGAATAATAAAAAAAGAGAAAAGTTAGTATTTATATACATATGAACCTAGGGTTTGATGTTTGACTTAGGGTTTGGGCTTGGTCAACATTCCTTGGAGTGGGCCTTGGCCTCATATGAGGATGTTTGCAGGGCCATAATTGAATTATTTAAATGCAAGGACATGTTTAATATCCGGGAGCGTTGTTGCACGCTGTACATCCCAAAAATTATGGGAAAAATTCATGTGAAAGGAAAATTGGATTTCTTCACGTATTGTCCAATAGTGGGGACACCTCAATGCACCTTTGCATAAAAGTGCCCAACAATTGAAAAAGTTGCACAAAGATGGAAATTGGGTTTAAATTAATTAAATTGAATACGCATGGTGTTCTGGAATTAATTAGGAGTACATGGGAATAAAATTAGATGGGACACAAGTGTTATGGACATAGAGGGTATAATATAGAATATTAATAAAATTTGGGTTGTATAAAATGGTCAAGATTGTGTCTCCAATTTTGATTGGAACGCACAATGGTACAGAGTCGTATTTATTTAGAATTACAATAATAATGTCTGCGACGTTTATTGTGCGACTAAAATGTAGCACAAGAAAGCAATCTTATAAGTTATACAAAGGTCAGAATAGATGGTGGTCATGTCTAGGACAGGGTTGTGAAATTCGTTGGAAGGCAATGGCTAGTGTAGTGCTCCAATTATCGAAGCAACGACATGGCGCGCTACGTGTCATAAACAATATAAAATTAAATAAACACTGTGTCCTATTTCTATTTGGAGTGAAACTAGCCCTAATTTCTCTATTTATGCCAAGTAAACCTAATTTTGGGTGAGGGGGTTTACAATATCATCAATGAATACTACCATAAACTGATCCAAGTACTGATGAAACACCTTATTCATCAGGTTCATGAATACCGTCGGGGCATTGGTCAACCCAAACGACATCACCAATAACTCAAACTGCCCTTACCGAGTCCTGAAAGTTGTCTTCAGAATGTCTTTATTCTTCACTTTCACCTAGTGGTACCCCGACCTCAAGTCTATGTTTGAGAATAGCTTCGTTTCGCTCAACTGATCAAATAAATCGTTAATCCGCGGCAACGGGTATTTATTCTTGATAGTGAGGTTGTTGAGTGCCCTATAGTCGATACACATACGTACTAGCCCATCCTTCTTTGATATAAAAGTACCGGAGTACCCCACGGTGATGAACTGGAGTGGATGAAGCCCTTATCCTGCAACTCATCCATCTGCTTCTTCAACTCCTCCAGTTCGTTGTTGTTCACTCTATAGACGTGCTGTGTTATTGGCTCTGTGCTTGGAACCAAATCTATAGTGAAATCTACATCTCTGTCTGGTGGCAACCCTGGCAACTCCTCTAGAAATACGTCTATATACTCTACAATCAATGGATGTGACGGCTCCTGCTCTTCTACCAAAGCTCCACAGAAGTATCCTTCGCTCTGCTCTGCTGCTCCTCTGATGAGCTCAAACTCTGGCTCTCATGGCACCTAAAAAAAAATTATGCCTCTACGATAGTCGATATTAGCACAATGCCTAATCAACCAATCTATCCCGAGTATTATATTGTAGCTCGGAAGTGGCATTACGAGTAGACATACGCTCAACTCTCGACGTCCCAAAGAAACTCTTCTATCCTTCCAAACATCACTGACCAGGATAATGCCACCCCCGGTCATGATCTTGCAAGTCCTCACCAACGGTACAGACTCAAGACGATGTCTAAGAGCAAAAGATACAGATACAAAACTATGAGAAGCACCAAAATCAAATAAAGGCTAGAAAAGAATCAAGATAAACTGAACATGAGATAACATCACCGACTGGCTCCTCCTCCTCGACGGTCAAGGCAAAAGCTCGCCGTGTCGTTGGGCACCTCTCTACTGCTGCTGGTGCTGAGCAAACTAGTACTGTTGCTGCGGTGGTAGAGGAGATCCTTTTTGTTGTCCCGTTGGTGGTCTCAAGGGTGCTTTCTGTGCCTGAGCTCCGCCCTGAGCTGGACGAGCTGGAACTTTTAGACAATCTCTCAGCTAATGGTCTCCTGATCCACAGAATAAGTACTGGCCCAATCTCATCCTTCATGCACCCCATCCATGTCCTTGCTTCTTACAAAAAGTGCAAGGAATAGCTGGCCTCTGAATCTGGTACATCTGTTGTGCCGGCGCTCTTGCTGGTCCATGATACGGCTGCCTCGACTGCTGGAAGTGCCTATGGTGTTGCTGCTAAAAATAAGGCCGCTTCATTCGACCCGTGTTGGTATTGGATCCTCTTGTGTCCCTTGGCCTCTTAGAGCCAAGCTCCTTAGCTTAATGGTATGCATTAGTGTAATTCTTGATTTTTCTATGAGTATATACGTATATATAAATATATATATACATATATATCTAAAGGGAAAGGAAAGAAAAAGAAATGGAAAAAGATTAGAAAGGAAAAAGAAAAGAAAAGAAAAACTATTAATAACTAAACCATTACTACATCTACCAAGCCAAACCACACCTACCCGCTGCCTTTTGCTCACAAACCAGTAGCGTTGGCATTAAGCAACCCCCCCTATTTGCAATAAGCAAAGCCCCTTTGTAGCAAACTATAAGCAAACCATAGTACCCCCTTAAGCCATGCGACCGAACCCCCACTTCTCTCTCTAATATATATATATATATATATATATATATATATATATATATATATATATATATATATATATATATATATATATATATATTCTTATTTCAACTAAAACTTTAAACCTAGATCATCCAAACTCTTCCACTTTCCATATAGACCTAGAGAGCACCGCCACCGCAGCCGGAGAACCACGCCAGTCCGTCCAAACCAATCCCGACGACCGCGACCCCGTGCACTGCTGAATTCTGCAGCGAGGTACCTGTGTTCCGGAGTTGTTTCCCGTCGTCTCGCTCAACCAAACGCCACTCTGTCTTCACCGGTATGCTCACCCTTTAACCCTCTTCCATATCTGTGTGATAGTAGACCTCGAACAACGCAAAACCATAGGCAAAAATAGCACCAAAGTTGGCAGAAATAGACCGAATTCTGGGATCGCAGAAAACTGCGGGGATCATCCATGTTTCCGAGTTCGTATCTCCCACCATAGAGATCCGAATTCGATGATTCTTTTTGGTATGCGTAGACCACTTGACCTAGTTTAATTTCTGTTAAATAATCCTAGATTATTAACTGCTGTAGGTAGAATTAAATTCGTTGGAAAACCCCACGAACACACTTTTTTCAGATTTTCAAAAGCTATGAAACGGAGAGCGCTCCACCAAACGGGACCGTCCCGCCATGTACCAAGTATACCGAACGGTGTGCATAGCGTAACCGGACATGTGAGAGTTCGTAAAAACTGATTCGGACGCGTGTGCGCGCCGGAATCAGCCCGTATCCGTAGACAAATCTTGTGCCGCAACTTTTATGAAAGTCGCACGCATTTTGTGCACGCTCGTCAGATTGCAATAAAACTTATGCCACTGGACTCGTGGTAACGTGCTGGTCCAATGACCCAATTTTCATAAAATTCTGAGACAGTTGACCAAGTCGCCAATTGGCGGGCCCCACGATTGACTTTTTGGACGAAATTGTGTTCGGCTCATCGGAATCCACATTTGGATATACCGTTGGGTTCATATTGACATCTACAGTTTGTTTGACCTATAATTTGTCCCATTTAGAGACTGTTACACTTGGCACATTTTTCGATGCAAAGTGGGCCACACGTGGACCCCACTTTTACCTAAAATTACCGTTTTGCCCCTGTGCCCAAATTGGACGAAAGGGAAGTGCTTTCTAGCTATTTTGCTTATTCTGGAAATATTGGTGATGTTTATTTTAGCATCCGAAGGCGTTCATTATGAGGCCGTAGCTTCTGACTCTTGGTGTTGACATCGGGATATTATATTTTTGCAGCTTCCTTGCCAGGCAAGATATCTTACCAAATTGTTACAGTACTTTTGCATGCTATTTAGATTTCTGTATATTTATTTCATTTATGTATATTTCTTGCATGTGTAGTTTTCTTTCAGTCATTACTATGTATTAGATATGTTGACACACACATGGCACTTAGTATCATGAGAGGACAATCATTAGGCGTATGGGCTTTTAACCACTCTGGTAAACCATAGTATATAGTTCGTACTACGGGCATGTGTCGTGCTGGTCGCTACCCCCGAGGTATGTCAATTTCTATAGAGTCGCGCTGGTCGCTACCCCCGAGGTATGACGATTTCTGATGTCCACTGGCGGGTGTTTGAGTTATGAGGCTTAGATCGAGTAGCCTACCCTTGCCCATACGTCAAAAAGTTATCCTCATTTGCATTCATATAGATTGTCTTGTACAGCGTACTTATTTATTTTCAAATATTATGCATGTTCACTGTACTCAAATTGGCTTGCCTCTATGTATCTTTTTATGTCCCTCTGAGGACCTGGTCCTTTACCAGGTGACCAGGAGTATCCGCAGGAGTACAGGCCTGTACCTGACGCATTGCTTTCTGCCGAGGAGGTCTTACCTTCTAAGCATCTTTGATTACATCTAGCGATAGATTCCCCTTAGTTGATACCCTTCTGTCATCATATTATTTTATATTGGAGATTTTATACTTCTCTCTCATTTTAGTTTTGGATATAGTCTTTGGTAGTGGATTTGTCTCCACCCGACTATTATTTTGGATATTTCAGACTCCTTATTCTAGTTTAGTATTTCTTTTCTATGACTTATTGTGTGGATGAGATTTTCATATCAGTGACTTGTGACATTATATATATACTACATGTGAGTTTATATTCATATTACAGCGTACGTGTGTATTATGGTATCCATATATTGGAGTTGCCATATACATACGGCTGGCATGCTAACGTGTTCCTAGTCCTATGTATTCTGGGACTGGGGTATGACATATTTTTATGGTGGCCCATGCAGGTCAAGTTAGCCGTTTCGGTTACGTAACTGTACCGAGCGGGCCTGCACCTAGGATTAGAATTTTAGATCTCATCCACACTTGACTATAACTTACTTTTCTTCCAACATGTCCTACTTAAGTGCTTGCATCCTGCTTGATTCATGTACTCTTCTTAATCCTTCGTCCATCTCTTGTAGAGAGATGAATTTACGTAACGGGCATGCCGCCACCGGGGGACAACACGTCTCCAGGGGACGACGACCAATCACCAGGAGAGACCTCAACGATACCTCTTCTTCCCGGACCGGATGGACTGACTAACAATCAAATTCTATCAACCCCTTCCACGATACCTAATGGGACTTTCCCAGCTCCACTAGCACCGCAGGATGGCCAGACACAGCTGTTCCAATTCTTTTAGAGGATAATACAGGAACAGAGGCAGCAAGCAGCAGAGCAGAGGCTAGAATTTATGGCAGCACTTGAAAGAATGACTGCACTAGCCCCTACACCAACCCAGGTACTAGTTTCAGTATCACAAGCTCGGGTTAGTTCAGTCAAGGACTTTATGCAGATGGGCCCTAAGCCGTATAAGGGCAATGAGAGTCCAGAGGAGACCACGAACTTGATTGCCAATACCAAGAAGTTGTTAGAGGCATCACAATTACCTTCTGACCTATGGATGATAGGCATAAGGACTCAGTTAGAAGGCAACGTGCATCACTGGTGGGAATCGATGGAGCGCCAGTTGGGTACGCGTCAGACTTGGAAACAATTCTTGGAGTGCTTTGAGAGGAAGTACTTTCCGGACACTATAAGGGACGCGTTGTACAGATCAGTTCCTCCATCTGGAGCAGGGGAACAAGACAGTTGATGAGTATGACGCAGAGTTTAGCCGCCTCAGTAAGTATGGTACTGTCCTAATACCTAATAACTTGGAGAAGGCTAAGAGGTTTCACCGCGGGCTGACTCAGGAGCTCCAGCACTACACTAGCTCCCAGTCCCGAATCTCTTATGCCGAGCTATTGACAGATGCCAGGATCCAGGAGGCCATCAGCAGGGGAAATATAATTCAACAAAGAATTCATCAAGGACCAGTAAGGACACAGCCAGGAGGACGCATTAGACACCCTTTGACACGCCAGCAACCAGATAGTGTCGCACCATATCCAACCAAGGGGCACCGTACTTATAACTTTTGTGGTATACCAGGTCATATTCATAGATATTGTCGTCGTCGATTGGGACTGTGCATGGTATGTGGATCAAGTCACCATCAAGCCCGAGAATGTCCTCAGCAGAACCAGAGACCTATGGCATTAGAATCAGGAACACCGCATACACCCTCAAGTATAGAAGACCAAAGGGACCCACCACTGCTTCTACAATCTGCACAAATAGAGGGGACTAGACCCCAGTTGAACAACCAAGGACAAGGCCAAGCACTCATTATGACAAATATGGGAGAGCAGACACAGAAAGCCCTAGATACAGGTACAACCTTTTAGTTATAACTGTCCTTGCATACTCATAACCCCATTGTGACACAAGATCTTAGATGTACAAATAGATGTAGAATTATATATATGGTAGTTTAGCAGTTATGAGGATATATTTCTATTCTACCCAGATGGCATACATGCGATGCTAAGAGATAACGTGAGTAGCAGTAGTAATATTCATCCCCTATCCTTATCTCGCCCTCTTGGGTGACTCATCTTCTCCTTTTATATTCGTTTCTTATCTCGTGCTTAACTTTTTCTATCATAGTTGTATCTTTTCGTGCCATTATGAATTGTTTGATTCATATCAACCTCACCCCTATTTTGTTAGTTAAAACATAAATGTGTTAGTATTGCTTGATAACTAAGGGTGACTTCTTAATATGTATATGCACTATAGCAATATCTGTATTCTTTATTAGTTTAACCCTTAAGTAGCACCATGTAGCCTAATAGAAATTTGTTAGATCATTGGAAATAGATCAAACCCCTAATAGTTTTAGTCAAGACCTTAAGTGTTTCCCTAAAATCTTAGACTATGCCTAGGAAAGAGTTAAAGGCACTTGTTATGAACTGATGACTATGACAAATCGCTAGCGAGGTAGCGACAGTTGCAGCCAGACGATTTTGGTAGAGTAGTCGAATTACTTGTAGCCATACTGGCCAGGTGGCATGGCGGTATTAGACTATGATACTTGACGGTTACGGGAAAAGTCATAGTTATGAGATTCTAGACAGGTATCCCAAGATTCTCGACCCAATAAATGTATTTGCCTTACAAACCTAGACAATAGCTTCAAAGAATGTGACTACTAGTAGAATTCTTGTAAGTTGGGTAGTGTAGATGAGCTAGAGGATGATAGAATAGTGTATGGACAATAGATGAGGAGGTGTTAGAATAGCAGACCATGAGTTTTAGGAGTCCTGCTAGATACCAATGTAGTGTAATAGCTATAGCTATTATTATGAATATGGGTTAGTGTCAATTTCGAGGACGAAATTTTTGTAAGTTGGGTAGAATATAAAACCCCTATTCCTAGAAATCATATATACCCTTTTAAATTATTAATTAATAATTTAATTATAGTAATAATATGCTAATTAGGAGAAATAGATTTTTATTAATTTTTATTTTAGGGGTTGGTGCACTTAGGGGATTTATGGGACCATTAGGAATTTTTCTGAATTTATTTCATATAGGAGACCCCTTGAGCAGTTGCTAGCTTAATGGTATGCATTAGTGTAATTCTAGATTTTTCTATGAGTATATACGTATATATAAATATATATATACATATATATCTAAAGGGAAAGGAAAGAAAAAGAAATGGAAAAAGATTAGAAAGGAAAAAGAAAAGAAAAGAAAAGAAAAAACTATTAATAACTAAACCATTACTAAAACTACCAAGCCAAACAACACCTACCCGCTGCCTTTTGCTCACAAACCAGCAGCGTTGGCATTAAGCAACCCCCCCCCCCCTATTTGCAATAAGCAAAGCCCCTTTGTAACAAACTACAAGCAAACCATAGTATCCCCTTAAGCCATGCGACCGAACCCCCCATTCTCTCTCTAATATATATATATATATATATATATATATATATATATATATATATATATATATATATATATATATATTCTTATTTCAACTAAAATCCTAAACCTAGATCATCCAAACTCTTCTTCTTCCCATCTAGACCCAGAGAGCGCCGCCACCGCGGCCGGAGAACCACGCCAGGTCGTCCAAACCAATCCCGACGACCGCGACCCCACGCACTGCAGAATTCCGCAGCGAGGTACCTGTGTTCTAGAGTTGTTTCACGTCTCCTCGCTCAACCAAACGCCATCCCGTCTTCACCGGTATGCTCACCCCTTAACCCTCTTCCATATTTGTGTAATAGTAGACCTCGAACAACGTGAAACCATAGGCAAAAACAGCACCAAATTTGGCAGAAATAGACCGAATTCTGGGATCACAGAAAACTGCGGTGATCACCCATGTTTCCGAGTTCGTATCTCCCACCACAGAGATTCAAATTTGATGATTCTTTTTGTTATGCGTAGACCACTTGACCTAGTTTAATTTCTGTTAAATAACCCTAAATTATTAACTGCTGTAGGTAGAATTAAATTCGTTTAAAAATCCTGCGAACACACTTTTTCTAAATTTCCAAAAGTTTTGAAATGGAGCGCACCCCGCCAAACGGGACCGCCCTGCCGTATACCAAGTGTACCGAACGGTACGCGTAGCATAACCGGATACGTGAGAGTTCGCAAAAACTGATTCGGACGCATGTGCGTACCGAAATCAGCCCGTATCCGTAGACAAATTCGTGCCACAATTTTTGTGAATGTCACGCGTATTTTGTGCACGCTCGTCAGATTGCGACAAAACTTGCGCCACTAGACTCGTGGTTACGCGCTGGTCTTGTGACCCAATTTTTACGCAATTCTGAGACAGTTGACCAAGTCGCCAATTGGCGGGCCCTACGGTTGACTTTTTGGACAAAATTGTGTTCGGCTCATCGAAATCAATATTTGGACATATCGTTGGGTTCATATTGACATCTAGAATTTGTTCCATTTAGAGACTGTTACCCTTGGCACATTTTTTGGTACAAAGTGGGCCACACGTGGATCCCACTTTTACCCAAAATTATCGTTTTGCCCCTGTGTCCAAATTGGACGAAAGGGAAGTACTTTCTAGCTATTTTGCTTATTCTGGGAACGTTGGTGATGTTTATTTCAGCATTCGGAGACGTTCATTCTGAGGCCGTAGCTTCTGACTCTTGGTGTTGACATCGGGACGTAACATTTTTGTAGCTTTCTTGCCAGGCAAGATACCTTGCCAAATTATTATAGTACTTTTGCATGCTATTTATATTTATGTATATTTATTATATTTCTGTATATTTCTTGCATGTGTAGTTTTCTTTCAGTCATTACTATGTATTAGATATGTTGACACACACATGGCAATTAGTATCATGAGAGGACAATCATTAGGCGTATGGGATTTTAACCACTCTAGTAAACCGTAGTATATAGTTTGCACTACGGGCGTATGTCGCGCTGGTCGCTACCCCCGAGGTATGAAAATTTTTGATGTCCACTGGTGGGTGTGTGAGTTGTGAGGCTTAGATCGAGTAGCCTACCCTTGCCCATACGTCGAAAAGTTGTCCTCATTTACATTCGTATAGATTATCTTTTACAACGTACTTATTTATTTTCAAATATTATGCATGTTCACTGTATTCAAATTGGCTTGCCTTTATGTATCTAGTTATGTCCCTCTGAGGACCTGGTCCCTTGCCAGGTATAGACGACCAGGAGTATCCGCAGGAGTACGGGACTTGACCTGACGCATTACTTTCTGCCGAGGAGGTCTTACTTTCTGAGCATCTTTGATTACATCTAGCGATGGATTCCCCTTAGTTGATACCCTTCTGTCATCATATTATTTTATATTAGAGATTTTATACTTCTCTCTCATTTTAGTTTTGGATATAGTTTTTGGTAGTGGATTTGTCTCCACCCGACTATTATTTTGGATATTTCAGACTCCTTATTCTAGTTTAGTATTTCTTTTCTATGACTTGTTGTGTGGATGAGATTAGCATATCAGTGACTTGTGACATTATATATATACCACATGTGAGTTTATATTCATATTACAGCGTACGTGTGTATTATGGTATCCATATATTGGAGTTGCCATATACATACGGCTGGCATGCTTACATGTTCCTAGTCCTACGTATTCTGGGACCGGGGCGTGACACACACACATACACACACACACATATATATATATATATATATATATATATATATATATATATATTATATATATATATATATATATATACACACTCGTATCTATACATATATAGATATTCAAACATACACATATACATATAGATGTACCTACATATACATATCTATACTTCTATAAATATACACTTATATAAACAAATAATAATACACACACACACACACACACACACATATATATATATATATATATATATATATATATATATATATATCACCACATATATAAATATGTATATATACACTATATATATGTATCACTAGTTATAATCATATCTATACAATACTATAGAGATAAATTTACATATACATACAATCATATAATATATCATACCAATATATAATACCAAGTCAAATTGAATTGAGGTGCAATGAACAAACACGTGGAGTGCACTGCACCCGTATCACACTCATTCTATGATACGCTTGCGATACGGATCCACCACACAACCAAACATATCCCGAAGGACACGATCAAGTCTAAAATCATAATTATGAATAATACGAAGAACTAATTACTCAACTACGTGTCCGTGTTAAAATATGACATGCACAAACCCCCGTGTTGGAGGAAACCCCCCAAATCAACCCGTATCGCCAAATTATCGGGATATGGCCTACACGTATCCAATTATGGACACGACACTAGTCACACACAATCAAACACATGTCAATTCGATCTAATTGACCAATTGACAAACACAAGATGTGCCAATCTCAGAATTTTTTCAAAATTGACACAAAATATCATATAACTTTCTCCATAGGCCTCCTATGAATGTAATTCCAATTCCTATGGGTAGCCTTAGCATATGGGGTGGTTCCTTATGGTTAAATCATAGATTTGGAATCTAATTAAAGAGTACAAATAGAATTATACCTATTATGAGTTTGATTCCAAATAAAATTCCTAATTTGAGTGAAAGTAGCCTCCAACTTGTAGATCCTTGCTCCTCTTTGTAGATCTTTGCTTCCTCCTTGTAGATCCTTGCTCTATTAGCCTTTAATGAAGATTAGGGAAGTAATTAGGAAGAAGTTTGAGTATGAATTGGTGTGAAAATAAAAAAATTCGAAGAGGGAAAATTCTAGATCTAGATTGAAATCACAAAATAAGAAGAGAGAGATTCTCTCTCCTCCCTAAACGTGGTCAGCCCCTTGCCCCTCCTCCAAGCTATTATAAATTGTTTAAAATACCCCTTGGGGCCTCTCATGAAGAAAATAATTAACAAGGGAAGGTTCTAGTCTAATTGGTTTCACTAATTAATTCATCCTTCTAATGAATGGGCCTACTATTGGGCTCAATCTAAACTAGAATTAAATGTTTGGTCCATGGATCCAAACTAAACTAGTTAGGTCCCTACACAAGTTCAAAATAAATCTAACATCCAACAATAAATAAATAATACAATAAATAATAATACAACATGCACACTATTTAATATTAATAATCCTAAAATACAAATACCCATGTCAAATTATCAAACTACCCTTAATTAAAAAAGTAAGGGTGACACTTCAGATAGATAATGATAGAAAAAGCAATAAGTTGAAAGTGTTCCTAGCTGTGATTGAGTATATTCTCAGCCTATATCCTATGTCCTAATGTAGGCTCCTAGCAGTACTCTAGGTCTGAGCACCACTACAAAATCGTACTACTTACGATCTTTAGACTTGCTTGGGCCACCACTAAAAATTTATCATGACCCGCACCCAAAATGGGGATACGAGTATGAAAACAACGCCCAGCCTACGCCGCAGCATCAGCGGTAGACTGCTATTTAGGTCAACAATACTATCTAACATCCAATACGATATATATAAGGTATCTGTCATGCTATCTCAACTCGAAATGGAGGAACAAGTATAATGACATGATAATAAAACCAATACTCGATCACGATATCAAACTAGGGGAAAAATAGTATGATATGGATTAAAGGAAGAAGTACAAGAGTTACAAATATATCCACAAGTCCACAATATAAGTCTAGGAACAAAGCAACTCCCAAAATAATAATACATGCCAAGAGTCTAAAATAATACTAATATAATATCAAACAATGTAAGTCTAAGCCTCCTCAGTCATTGACACTAGGTTCTCCTACTCTAGGGGAGTATCGTCTAATGGAAGGGGATAACATCCCATGACAGGATCCATTTAGTACCAGTCCGTGTAGCCACTGTGCCAGAATCAAGTAAACAATACTAGAATATGTGATATATACACTATCATAAAATTAAAACTAAATGAGAGATATACTCGTCTCTGGTCCTGTGCAAAGGATGTATCTTGATGTCCAAGCTAGTGTCACACAATCGTATTTAGGAATATCATGTCAATTGGTGAAATAAATGATAAATGGTTTAAAATACACTAATGCATGCTACTAGGTCAATTTCTAAGTCATTCTAGCTTAATTAAATTATGCTGGGTCCATACTACGTTATTTAGTCTATAAAGGTTACTAACTAGCTAATACTTTCTTATCTTAGCTATACTAGGCTACTACCGAGGTTTCTACGTGATCCCTTAATTAATGTTAATATCTTACATTAACTTAAACTCTAACTAATACAACATATCTCTAACACTCTAATTGATACTAGCATCAACAGTATCCTAACTGATTATACACACACACACACACACACACACACACACACACACACACACACTAACTTACCTTACACTAACTTACTAACTATTAACAAACACCTATCCTCGATATCTAACAAACAGACTAACTCCTATACCTTACCTTTGATACTTCTAACATAAACTTAACTCTAATACCCCTAATCCACTTGATACACACTAATCAGTGTGGTTACACTGATATCCCCATCAGTGTTTCTCACTAATACTATATCTTGGCACTTTCTCCTAACACCAAAACTGGAACCTAAAACCCACATCAACACCAATATCACCTGCTCCCCCTCTCACACGGCCCTTCGACTTTAACACATAAGCACATACACATAAGTTCACTGATACACATAAATTCAAAAAAATCTACTTACACTCACAGTGATCTGACACTCTCCAAATCATACTCATGTCTGACTAATACCTCAGATTAACACCCTTGCTGCTACTGACTTCTTGCAGCATCAGGCACACCTTAGCATTCCCAATTCCACCTGCACTTTACTTTCAAAGTCACACACACACACACACACACACACACACACACACATACACACACACACACACACATATATATATATATATATATATAGACACACACACACACACACACACACATATATATATATATATATATATATATATATATAGAGAGAGAGAGAGAGAGAGACATACACACACACATACGCCCATATATATGTGTGTGTGTGTGTGTGTGTGTGTGTGTGTGTGTGTATGTGTGTGTGTTAACTGATACTTGTATATAATTTAAATAATACAATCAACTGAATACTAAACTACAATATAACACCCTTACATCCCTAAATAATGTATACTCATACCTGCACATACTTCCATATGACATTTCCCAAATTCCCTCACCTTATACCTGACTATGTTCAAGTTTAACTAAACACTCTAATTGCTACTACAGCACTCTCTCCCACTAAATTGACATGCACCTCACTGATACTGGTATCACTCACTAGCTACTCACCAATTCACACTAATATACACAGGTCATAGCCACTGATACTTATTGTTAACTATTAGCCCGAGCTTTTAATATACTTGACAGTCACTTGGTTGCTGCTAATGTATGATAAATCAACCCCATACTTCCAAACACTGGACTGAACCACCCGAGTATAATCCTGAGGGTAATCCTCATCTCCTTGTTATACACCTCACTGTGGTAATCACTGTAAACACCACAGTCCATAATTCTATACACACATATACATTCTTTAGTCACAATAACTGAACACTACTGCCATCAACCCGATCACAATGAATCCCTTATCACATCATATCTATACCACTGAATGCACACACAATTTACGCACACAGTACTAAACTATACTACATAATAATACATATAACTTACATAACAAAATACAACTTGCATATGAACATATGTATGATACAAACATCTTTATATATATAGTGCACACTCTATAGAATATTACATCAAACACTAAGCATGCAAAGCTAGAATACCATGATACTCACCCAAAATGAGCTCCATATCACACCGTATCATGATACGGCCTACTCGTGTCCAATTATGGACACATAAATAGCCTCACAACACTCTAACAAACCTAATTAGGTCATCTAAACCTAATGACAAATACTAGGTGTAACAATCTCGGATTTTTTATCAAAATTGACACAAAATTCTATGCAAAAGTCTCTAAATGGGTGAAATGAAGCCCAAGCCTCTCCCCATGGGTAGCCCTAATGCATTGGTGGATTCTAAATGACTAATTACTCTAATTATATGCAATTACAAGGGTTAATATCTAATTTTACCTATTGGGAGATGGATTCCCAATACAAAGCCAAGGAAACTCCAAAAGACACCAACTTCTAGATCCAAAGATCCCTTCTCCATTGCTCTTGCTCAACACTTGCTCCTATTCTCCTTGGTGATTAGAATGAGAGGAATTTTAGTGGAATTGGATAAAGAAATGGGTGAAGAAATGAACTATTTGGGGAAGAACTAAATTAAGAAAGAAATAGAGTGAAATGAATATAGGAGAGAGAAGGAGGACCTCCTATTAGGGCTGACCACCCCCTTTCCTTTTCTCCAAGCAATATAAAATACCTAGAATGCCCTTTGGGGTTGTCATGAAAAATTAATTAAGGGTGGAAGCTTCTTTCCTTAATGATGGTTAAGCCTAATCCTCTAATTAGAGCACAAGGTTAACTAAAGGGTCTATTTGGGCTAGTCCAAAATAATTAATAAGTTGTCATGTCAAGTTGGTTTGGTCCACTAGGGTCATGACTAATTAAATAGTCCACATACTAACCATAACCACATAGTTATGTATAATATATATAATATGCACATTTAATTAAATAAAATAACATAATTATTTATGAAAAATATAAATGACCAAAAATCTCTATTCCAGAAATGTGGTAGTGACAACATATAATCGATATGTACACGAAGATACTGGGCTTGGTCACATAACTAATTCCTACTCCCCCGTCCCCAACCAATACTAATGGATCCAATTCTGACACATTACGAACACGAATATAAACACACTGAACACGAGTAGTGTGTGAACACGAAGTACACGATAAAATATATGTAAATGAGTACCTGCTGAACACGGTAGGGGATAACATCCCATGATAGGATCTATTTAGTACCAGTCCGTGTAGCCACTATGTCAAAATCAAGTAAACAGTTCTAGAACATGTGATATATCTACTATCATGAAATAAAAATTAACAAGAGATGTACTCGCCTCTGGATCTGAACAAAAGGGTGTATCTCGATTCTATCTGTCCTATGCCATCCGAAGTCTATCTCTGATAAGCTTCACCTTTGCAGCTGCATTGTAAACCCCCTCACCCAAAATTAAGACTACTTGGCTTAGATAGAGAAACTAGGGCTAGTTAAATCCAATTAGAAATAGAACACGACATTTTATTTAATTATACAATATTTATATCACTTAGTGCACCTTACCGTTGCTTCGATAATTGGAGTACTACACTAGCCATTGCCTTCCTACAAATTTCATATCCTTATCCTAGACATGCCCGCCTTCTATTCTGACCTTTGTGTAACTTATAATTATGCTCTCTTGTGCTACATTTTAGTCGCACAATATTCATCGCGGACGTTAATATTTAATCCTAAATAAATTTGACTTTGTATCCTTGTGCGTTCCAATCAAAATTGGAGACACAATCTTGACCCCTTTCGTGTAACCCAATTTATGATAATATTCTATACTGAGTCCCCTATGTCCATGACACTTGTGTCCTACCTAATTTTAGCCCCATGTACTTTCAATTAATTTTAGAACACCATTTGCATTAATTTTAATTAATTTAATCCAATTTCCATCTTTGTACAATTTTCTAATTGTTGGGCACTTTTATGCAAAAGTGCATTGAGGTGTCCACACCATTGGACAAAAACGAATGAAGAAACCCAATTTTTCTTCATATGAATTTTCTCCATAATTTTTGGAATGTGCAACACACAACATCGCCCCCTCATTTAAATCTAGCCTTGCATTTCAAATAATGCAAAATCCTAGCCATCTAAACATCTCCATGTAAGGCCAAGCCCATCCCAAGTAGGATGTTGACCAACCCAAATACCTAGGTCAACTCCCAACCCTATTCTACATACAAATAAATATAACTTTTCCTCTTCTTCTTCATTCATTCACAAACCCAATATCATCATCATCCCCTTCCCTCTTTCTGTGCACACCCCTTCCCCGGCCAACCGTCGGAGCCAACCGCGGCCACGACCATCCCTATTCCTCCTGCTGCCTCACCCTCTCACCGGAGACCGTCGACTAAACACCTACTCTCCCTCCATCATCTTCCTCCAGTCCCTGCAAACCTTGCCGGAGCCCAGGACCTGACCGCCTGAGCCGCGGCCATCCACCACGATCACCCGCACCATTAAGACCACTACCATTAACACCCTCCGCCAATACCACCCTCGTCCCTGACTCCTTTTCCCTGACCATCCCCCATAGCCGACCTCTCCGTGCTCGCCTGACCCGACTGACCTTCCTTGCCACGACGCCGAAGCTGACCCGACCCCACTGAACTCCCCCTCGACCTCCTCTTCTCTCCTTCCCTCGACTCGTCATCCCATCCCTAATCACCATTATCATCATTACCATCATCATCGCCATTGTAATCATCATTATCTCTATTATAATCATCATCACCATTATAATCCCCATCATCAACATCACCATCATCCACCATATCATCATTAATACCATAACCTAATTATCCTCATCATCTCATCATTATCTCAATCATCATCTCATCATTATTACCTTTATCAACATCGTCAACATCGATATCATCATCGTCATCGTGGACTCGTCACCCTCGCCGAAGACAACCTGCAGCAGTCACCCCCGATTCCCGTGTCGTGTACGCTAAACCCGAGGTTCGAACCGGTCCCTCTCCTTTTATTTTATGTGTGCTTGTGTATGCTATTAGGACATTAGTATTGCTTTATGACATTTAGTTGACATCAGACCCTGAGTCTGTGAATCCAACTCGTATACGTAAACGTATACGTATGTGTATATTGTTCAATTTGGAATATGTATTGTATAATTAAGTAAATGCTAAATAATAATTATGACTATATATGTGTTACTTGTTGTACGACCCTAGGATACAGTAGATTTTCTCGCATAATTACCGTGACCATGTGACCCTGAATATTAGGAAATTGTCTGCCTTGTGTACACCGACGTACTGGCTAGACAAGTGTTAGTTGACTGTCTGTTTTCATAGCATTTGAAGACATAACACCCAATTAGACGCGCAGTTGACCCTGTTAGTTGACCAGTATTACCCCTAGCGTACCCTCCGAGTCCAGTGTATTATGGTTGTGTATGTGCTAGTGTAATGGCTGATGTTGTATTATATTATATTATATGTATATAGGACCTATTGGATTGTTCTGCGCAACTTCTGGAGCAGGTTATTGGTACTACGCAGCTTTTTTGCCAAGCAAGTATACCTTGCCATTGTACTGTTATTTATATTCCATATGATGCATGCATCTTTATTTCTGTCATTTAGTTCATATATTTTAAACTGCTATATAAACTGCGCGTCCAAGGAAACTTGGGTGCAATAACGGTGTCGTCATGATCTATTTTTATTATGTATATGCATTGACCTAGTTTATGAGACCACCCCATTTTCATGAAGCATTATTAGGGTTCATTGGCCATGACACAGCTGTTATACGAGTGTGAGTCCCATGTAGGATATGGACCCGTATACTGGGTAGCCTCCTGTACATATGGGCCGTGCGTTAGGGATAACTGCTGTTAGAAACTTTGTATGCTAGTAGACTTGGCAGTTATTAGAGATATTATCGTGTCATGGATGTGACATGCTTAGAGCATGGGGTGGGAAGAACAACAAGTAAGGCGTGTGGGCTCCTTTGCACTTTCCTTTTTTGTAACCCGTATGCTCCGCCGGAGATGCGTGGTCGTGATGACCCCTATATTACCTGGCGGCCTCTGCCGTTCAAAAGACGATATGCTTTTTAGGTCCCTGAATCTCCAAGAGAATTATACCAATCCTATTTTGGCCAGATAGCCCATGTGTTGGAAAGTTGTTCTCAAACTGCATTCACTTAGACGGTTCGGTGACCCCATTGGATGTGTATTTATAGTACTTTATTGGTATGCTTCTATGTATCTTGTTTTATCCCTCTGAGGACCTGGTCCCTTTTTAGGTGTAGATGTTCATGAGTATTCGTAGGAGCGCAGATCCAGACTTGTTGCTTATGTTCCGAGGAGGTCTTCTCTTCGAGTCTCAATGATTGTTAGTTGTTGTACTTATATTGTGTTTGCTTTTATATTCTAGTTTGATAGTGGATTTGTTTCCGCCCGACTATCATCCTCTAATACTTCATATTAAGATTTAGTTATATAGTTATTGGTTATTTATTTATTTATGATATTTGTGGATAAGATTTATTTAAACCCTATGACTTGTGACATATTTACCACTTGTGGATTTGATATTCATAATACAACGTACGTATGTGTTATGGTTTCCATATATTTGAGTCTCCATATACATGCGGCTGGCATGCTTACGTGTCCTAGTCCTACGTATTTTGGGACTGGGACGTGACATGCATCCACGACCATATCTGGTCCCAATAAGGCTCTCTCACCAACATCATCCTAAGATAACGGAGTATGGCGTCACTATCCATACAATGCCTCAAATGGTGACATCTTGATGCTGGCCTGGTAGCTGTTGTTATAAGCAAACTCTACCAGGTGAAGGTGATCCTCCCAAGAGCCCCTAAAATCTTAAACTCAAGTACGTAGCATGTCCTCGAGAGTCTGGATAGTCCTCTCTGACTGTCCATCTGTCTGAGGGTGATATACGGTACTAAACTTGAGCTGGGTGCCCAAGCTAGCCTGCAAACTCCTCTAGAAGTGGGATATGAAGCAAATATCCTGATCCGAGACTATGCTCACAGGAACTCCATACAATTTGACTATTTTTCGCACATACTTTTCTGCGATCTTCTCCATAGACGTACCCACTTTAAATGTCAAGAAGTGGGCCAACTTGGTCAACCTGTCAATGATGACCCAAATCGCGTCTTTACCTTCTGGAGAACGCGGAAGCCCTGAAATAAAATCCATCGTCACATGCTCCCACTTCCACTTTGGAATGGGTAAAGGCTGAAGTAATCCTCCTGGCCTCTGCCTTTTCTCCTTTACCTGCTGCCATGCCAAGCATCTGGATACGAAGCTTGCCACATCCCACTTAATACCATACCACCAAACATGCACTCTCAAATCTCTATACTTCTTGTTGTCACTCGGATACATAGAGTACTGAGATCAATGTGCCTCCTGAAGAACCTTCTCGCACAATGCTCCACTTGGCAGACACAATCTGGTATCGTGCCACAATGATCCATCCTCTGCAATACTGAAGTCCTCTACCAATCCTATCTGGACCTGTGCTCCGTTGGTCCTCAGAGACTCATCCTCGAACTGTGTGGCTTTGATCCGGTCCATCAACTCTGGTTGTACCTGAAGTCCCCAAATCTGTGCTGCAACTCCAGGAACAAGCACCTCAATACCCAAGCTATCAAGATCGGCCAAAAAATGCCTGTTTCTCGTCAAGTACATAGTCACTGGATACCTGCTCAAGGCATCATCGACTATGTTGGCCTTCCCTGGATGGTACTGCAAAAAAATATCAAAGTCCTTCATCAACTCCAACCTTCGTCGCTATCTCATGTTGAGCTCTTTCTGTGTAAACACATACTTTAAGCTCTTGTGGTCTATAAAGATCTCCACACGCTCTCCATACAAGTAGTGTTTCTACAGCTTTAGAGAAAAAATGACTGTTGCAAACTCCAAGTCTTGGGTAGGATAATTCTTCTCATGCGGGCGTAATTGCCTGGAAGCATAGGCAATCACCTTCCCGTTCTGCTGTAACACACATTCCAAACCCTTACCCGAAGCATCATTGTATATAGAAAATTCTCTTGTCCCCGATGGCAACATCAACACTAGAGCTGTAGTCAACCACTTCTTCAACTCCTCAAAGACGGCCTGACACTCCCCAGTCCAGACGAACTCTACGCCCTTCCTGGTCAGCCTAGTCATCGGCTCTGCAATCTTAGAAAAATCTTAAACAAATCTTCGATAATCGCCTGCCAATCCAAGAAAGCTCCTGATCTCTGCCACTGAACTCAGGGTAGACCATAACTCAACTGTTGATATCTTCTTCGGGTCTACTGAGATCCCGTCTCCTGTAATCACATGTCCAAGGAATTCAAACTTATCAAGGAAGAACTCACACTTTCAAAACTTGCCAAACAACTTCTCCTTCCTGAGGGTCTCTAGACTATCCTCAAGTGCTTCTCATGCTCCTCTGAGGTCCTCGAATATATTAATATATCATCAATAAAAAATACAACAAACTGATCCAGGTACTGATGAAATACCTTATTCATCATGTTCATGAATACTGCTGGGACATTGGTCAACCCAAACTACATCACCAAGAACTCAAACTGCCCATACCGAGTCCTGAAAGCTGTCTTCAGAATATCTTCCTTCTTCACTTTCACCTAGTGGTACCCCGACCTCAAGTCTATCTTGGAGAATACCTTTGCACCGCTAAACTGATCAAACAGATCGTCAACCCGCGGCAACGGGCATTTATTCTTGATAGTGAGGTTGTTAAGAGCCGTGTAGTCGATACACATGTGTATCGACCCATCCTTCTTCGGTACAAATAATATCGGAGCACCCCATGGTGATGAACTGGAGCGGATGAAGCCCTTGTCCAGTAACTCATCTACCTGCTTCTTCAACTATGCCAGTTCGCTATTTTTTACCCTATAGATGTGCTGTGATATTGGTTTTCTGTCATGACCTGCACCCGGTAAAGGGGTACTAGTACGTGGGTACGTCTAGCCTACACGACAACATCGACGGTAGAACGTTGTCTAGGTTGACTAACTATCAATCTCACATAATATTTGTAAAATCTGTCAATGATATCTCAACTCCAAAATAGAGGACGATATAATTAGGACAACATAATACTCAATCACATATCTAAAGCACGATAAGATATCAAAGAAGTCTATCATAACTACAAAGTCTAACATCAACTACATCCAATAACAACATCAATCTTCAAGTCTCAAAATATAAGCCGAAACCAAATTCGGTACTAGAATGCTAATAAAAAAAACTAACTAGGTTAACTAGTGATTTCAGCTAGGCCTTGTGGCAATTACTCCTGAGCTACAGGGTCCAAGTCTGTACCATCTATCTTCTGTGGTCCATAATATGTGGGACAAAGTCCTCTAAGAGATCATCTGAAAAAATGTTATCCAGTCAGGATTGGATTAAAGTATAACCCAATAGCAAAGACTATAAAATAGTTATAGTAAGAAACACATGATGATCAGGAAAAAGAATGAATCAAAGAATGAAATAAAGCAACATCTATCTAAAGAGCAATGAAAGTAAATATGGTGAACCATAGAGCATGGCAATAATGACTGTAAATAAAGAAGAACTAAACTAAACTAAATATATATGATGTGAGTCCATCAAGTGTAATGTAAAGCTAGCAAGAAAGCACTAAACTATTATGTTTTAAAATACCGCTTTTGACATGTAAACGGCTAGGGGGTAATACGGCTCATCGCACACTTGGTGTGCGACTGCTATTATTCCTGATTAGACCGGAAGAGGTGATTCTAGATTTTGAAAATATTTATATGTCTACTCTAGTATTTCCCCGCCCTGACTAGTATGAATGAATCTAGGTCCCGACATGTAAATCAAATATGAGTCCATCCAGATAAAGTAATTTATGCCAGTAAGTGAGTCCTGAAGTAGAGGCCAGACAAGTATAATGTACGTGTCACAAGAAAGTGAATTTGGATAATACTAATCCGTGTATCCAAGTGTCTAAGAATCAGGTAAAACATATTATAAACCAGAATCATATAATTTATCAAATAATGGAAACTATCGGAGTAGTACTCGCTTGTGGTCTAGAGAAATGAATACTAAATCCATCTAAACTTGAGTCCAAGTGACCTATATATATGAGTTATCATGTTAAAAGGTGTTTTTGAATAATAAATAAGCCTAAGATAGGTTAAAACCATATTTCTAGGTCAAGTCTAGTTAATCTAGGTCAACTAAGTCCACACCTTGATCCTAGGTTCATACTAGTTAATATCTAAGGTATATTAGTTAATACCTATAAATACTAACTAATTTTAAGTAATAATAATTAATACAAGTTAAATACTAGTTAAATATACTATATTATATATTATGTACTATATATAGCTCTAGTATTCACTAACTTCTAGTACTTAGTCTATAACACATTTCCTACACCCCAATACCCAACTTCCATTACTTATTCCTTAAAGGTAATACTAATATCTTAGCTAAATATTTAGTATCATAATATATTTTAGCACTTAGCTACTATTTAACTTAGACTCAAACTATTACCTACTGATACACATTTCCTACTCCATCACTGATATACTTGTATATTTGTCCTTACACATGAGTTAACACCCACACAAACTAGCCTACCACACTCACCTGGCTCATCCTAATACTCGATCCTTACTGCTACCCTTCATACACTCTGACTCTGGACTCACTCTTACTGATACCATAGATATCCAACTCCTGGATACACTCTCTGATACCCTATATATCCCTCATGCCTGATACCTCACAGTGCACTCACACACTGCAGATTGCAGTGCCTGACCCTAACCGCATCAAGCAACACCTAGAGCATCCTAATTGTCCCTTGTATACTGGCATGCATCTTGACCACAGTAGATCCAAATCTCTACTTCCTGCAATCACTTGAACCACACCCCTCACACTACTCAAACACAAATACCCAAATCCATGGAAGTGCATACACACCCTCACAACACACAAATACACTCATGGACTGAAACTCCAACATCCTTACCACACCCAACTGCTAACAGTATTGACACTCTATGTATCAGTGTCACAGCCCCTTAATATCACTTACTCTTGCAGACATTACCTACAAACCAAGTATCTAACCCCTCAACTATATATATATATATATATATATATATATATATATATATATATATATATATATATATATATATATATTAGTTACCATAACTGTGCTTTGGTACTCCATTATGTCTGATACACTCTGCTACCCCTTCTCTGAATACTCAAAATAATCGAGCACCAACTGAGCATTTTCCCCCCACATTAGTACATGTTCCCTTGCTTCTTTGCCTGCACCGCAACCAAATCTTAAGATCACTGATACCACTCCTCCCTCTCTTGCTACTACCACTTCACTCCCCAAGTTCTTGCACATCAGTGAATTGCAACTATTGGGAAAACAACTTGCCACTGTATGCTGCAATCGAGCTTGCAGAGATATCCAACTACCAGTACCTACTGTGTAGAGCCTTAAGCAACTGCTACTACCTTCATACCCTTCCTGGTCTGCACTTCCAGATCAGCACCCTTCCACACTGGACATGGGTATACCACACTCACAGGTGGCCCTCATCCCTATACTTGTCATCTGACTGACCCCAACTAATATCCTATGATACCAGTCTCGAGTATTACACATAGTTGTGTGATACAACATAATTTGCACTCTGACACTCACTCACATAAACCCTACTCTGCACACTGATTTCCCCAAGTCTGTCATTACTTTCCTTTGCTTCCTCTTGGACACTCCCTACTCGAGCTCGCACAAACTGACCTGATCTTTCTTGTACGCTTAATTATCTGAACACAAACATCACATACCCATAGTTAAACATAAGTATACCTACACAACTAACTGTCACCCTGAGTGAATCATAATGCCTACATCTTCTATTTCTGATATACTACTCATAGATACCTCATCCCACATAATCTGCCCTACTACTGAACCTGTACAAGTCCTCCCTATCTTGCAATAACACAGTTCTTATGAAGCTCTACCCTTACTTGACTGAACCCGACCCCTCAGTGTGCATTAATGCACAACTAATCACTCATCCCTTATCTCAGATCATCAACCACCCAACACTTCCAGTCCAAATGCACTGATGTAATGCTACCCTACTGTGCATAGCACCTCGTGCACACACCCTTGTGTGCACACATGTCACTAACTTATTTTCTAGAAGAGGGTATTTTGGTCATTTCATAATAATTAAATATTGTGCATGTTGAATATTTATTTATTATATTATTTAATTATTGTTAGATGTTAGTTTATTATTTTGGACTTGTGTTAGTAGACCTAACTAGTTTAGATTAGATCCAGGGACCAATATTTAAATCTGGTTAGAATTGAGCCTAATTATAAGCCCATTAATTAGGAGGATGATTAATTAAGTGAAACCCATTAGACTATAACCTTCCATCCTTAATTATTTTTTTATGAGAGGCCCCAATGGGTATTTTAGACTTTATATAGAAGCTTGGGGAGGGGGTTAAGTGGCCGGCCTTGATAAAATTGGGTGGGGGAGTTTCTCTCTCCTTATTTTTATTTCAAATCTAGATCTAGAATTTACTCTTCCAAATTTCTTTATTCCCACATCAAATTCTACCCAAATTTCTTCTCAATTTCTTTCCAAATCATTATTGAGGCTACTAGAGCAAGGATCTATAAGGAGAAAGCAATGATCTACAAGGAGGAGCAAGGATCTACAAGTTGAAGGCTCTTTTCACCCAATTTGAAAGTTTTATTAGGAATCCATATTCCAATAGGTACAATTCAGTTTTCCCTCTCTAATTAGACTATAAATCTTTGTTTTAATTATTAGAAACCATCCCATATGATAAGTCTGCCTATAGGAATTGGAATTAGGTTAATAGGAGGCCCTATAGAGAAAGATATGTGTGGTTTTATGACAATTTTGGGGGAATTTCGAGATTAACACATTTTGTATTTGTCAATTGGTCAATTAGACCAAATTAACATATGTTTGATTGTTTGGGGCTAGTGTCGTGTCCACAATTGGATACGTGTAGGCCGTATCCCAATAATTTAGAGATACGGGTTGATTTTTGGGTTTTCTTCCGACACGGGGGTTTGAGCATGTTACATTTTGACACGGACACGTAGATGTGTATTTAACTCTTCATATTATTCATAAATATTATTTTAGACTTGCTCGTATCCTTTGGGATACGTTTGGTGGTGTGGTGGACTCGTATCGCTAGCGTATCATAGATCTAGTGTGATACAGGTGCGATGTACTCCACGTGTTTGTTTCATTGCATTCTAGATTCATTTATCTTGGTAATAGCTATTAGAATATTATATTTATTATATATATATATATATATATATGTATATAGTGTTGTTATACATAGTATGTTATATATATATATATATATATATATATATATATGAGGTAGTTATATATATGTATGTGTGTGTGTTTATATATATATATATAGATATATATATATATAGAGATGTATTAATATGTATTAATATGTGTATATGTGTGAGGGAGTGTTATATATATATATATATATATATATTGATATGTATATAGTTATATATATCTACTTGTGGATGTGTGTTTGTGTATTGTAGAGGTATGTGTGTTTGTGGTAGGAAGGGGTCGAGCTGCACAGTAGCAGTGGTCTGAAAACAGTAAGGTAGTGCAACATAGGGCAGTAAACTGAAGCTAGCAGTGAGCAACTGCACAACACAACAAGCAGAGCAATGAGCAGCATGTAGTGCAACGAGGCGCTACAGTGGCAACAACAACATATATCAGCAGCAACAGCAAGCAACTGCTAGCAGCTGCAGCAGCCACAACTGTACGAGCTGTAGCAGCAACGACATCTTGTAGCAGCAGTGGCAGCAGCAGCTTGAGCAACTGCAGTGGCTTCAGCATCAGTAGCAAACGCAGTAGCAACCCACAAGTGCAAGTGGGCAGCAGTATATCAGCAGTAGGTAAGTTAGTTAGTTCCTACCTAGTTTAGTAGTTATTTAGTTAATGGCTAGTTAGTTCATTAGTACTTTAACTAGTTAGTTATTGTTAGTAGTTATATATACATATGTACATTTTGCTATCTAGTAGCTAGTGATTACTATTAGTGATATGTATTGGTATCTCTAGTTAGTGATATATATGTATGTATATATGTGTATATGTATTAGTATAGTTAGTAGTATGGTATTAATTAATATATGTTAGATTATAGTTTAGAGTTTTGGGTAGTTAGTTATCTGTTAGGATTCACATTACCTTGTGATACCAAGGTAATGTCAAGGTATTAATTGGGTACTCAAGTATTGGGTTCGAGTATCAAGATGAGGGTGTAAGTGGTTTGATACCGCATTGGTTCAAAGCCAAGGTATCCCCTTAGCATTAGTTTAGTTAGAAATTTTATATATTATTGATTGTATATACATATTATGATTTTTCCTATTTAATTGATTGTGTATCTTACGATACGGTATCCTATTGATTCCTAGAATCCTAGTATAACTAGTGTGACCTAGTTACATAGTGTATGGATCCCATATCCTAGAGATAGAGTCATGCAACCTAGAAATAGCTAGTTTGACCAAGTTTAACTAGTTTGACCTAGAGTTGACCTAGTTTGACTGTTTTGACTTAAAAATGGCTTTATGACCTAGAAGTTGACTAGTTTAACTTATTTTCATTACAAAGCCTTGTATTGATGTAATATTCCATATTTAGGTCTTCGAGGCACCGTACCGGACATCTGTGATACTATTAACTGGATTTCAGGTGAGTACATTCTCTGATAGTTTCTCATTTATGATATCCTCTATGTCTCTTGTATCTAGTGTAGATATCCTTTATTCATGACACGATGGTTACACAGATTATTATATTCTGATCTCGTCATGAGATATTATTTCTTGGTATTTATGGTGTATCTTGTACAAGCCTTGTTTTCTTGTTCTTCTTGTACAAATACAGACATTGGTTAATGAGAAGAGTAGCGCCCTTCTTGTGTAAATCCGTGTCATGGCGTACCATGGTTGGATCCACTATACCAGTCGGGGGCAGGCAGTATGTAGTGTAGATATGTGCTCATACCCTCCTAGTATTAAGTCTTGTTCAATGAATAATGTTGATCATACACCACACGTATGATTAGCCAGGCCATATATCTTGTATCAAGTTCCCAAGCTAATCACATGTTAAAGCTGGTACTCACTCACTTAGTCATTAGTATTCTTGTTCATTTCTATATTGCTCATTTTTGTATTTATTTCCAATATTTCCTTTATTGCATATCTCTTGTATCTATATGTTGCATCTTGTATATTTACATCTATTTACTGTTACATAGTTTATATCATTTATTAGAACTATTGTTAGAGATGTACTCTGCTCCTTTTCTGACTGGATATTTTTTTTCAGATGACACTGAGGAGTAGTACCCCACTCACTATGGGCCTCAGGACGTAGTTGGCTTAGAGCCAGAGACCTTGGCTCATAAGGGTCTCATCCCGACTGAGACAGACGACCCAGGACTCATAGTTTACTTGTTAGTTTTCTTTTATACTGGATTTGTCTCCAGCTTTGTTATTAGTCTTTCTTGACTCATTGGATATTATTTTGTCTCAGAGTTGTATTTGTGACTCTTCTATTCTTTTATCATATTCGTGCTTATTTCCATCTAATAGATCTGTGATTGAATATATTCATATTGTTGGTGGCATTGTTATGTCTTGATTATTAGATAGATAGTTTACCCAAACAACGTTCTACCATCGATGCTGCGACGTAGGCTGGACATTGTTCACTACTCGTGCCCCTAGATCGGGTACGGGTTCTGACATATTTTTAGTGGTAGCCCATGCAGGTCTCTTCGAGGTCGCAATTAGTGCGATTCATAGTGGTGCTCTAAATTGAGTGCTATTATGAGCCTGTTTCAGGATATATGATATAGGATATAGGATATAGGCTGAGAATACTCAATCACATCTAGAAAAAACTCTATTGATTCAATTCAACTGTTCTTTGATATTGATATTTAATATTTAACTATCCTTCTTTGAATGCCTTATATCATGTGCCATATTAATTCTTTCCTTTCACTTTGCCTCAGGATGCCGCCTAAGACTAGATCACAGTAGGAGAGAGCAGCTTCTGATAGATCTGCGACTTCCCGAGGGCCTGCACCAGTCATTTCTCCGATGATTGGCGTATCAGCTGCGTTCGGGGGTCCACCTCCAACTAAGAGGACTGTTCCAACTGTATCTGAGGGACTTCCACCTCCACCTTCCTCGCCGACTGATGTGACTCAGATGTTCACACTATTTTGGTAGATATTGGAGGCACAGAGTGCTCAGTCTGAGGCACACCAAAGGCAGACTGGCGGGTTATGGCAGGGCATTGAGAGTACTCATCAGCTTGCCCTTGCCGTAGTAGAGAGAGAAGTTCCGGTCCAGCAACAGGTTGCTCCGCAGGTTGTCCAGCTTTGGCCAGGCAATATTTAGGACTTCAAGAAGCTAGAACCTCGGGTCTTCAAGGGGACGGAGGGCATCGTCTATGCTGATGATTGGCTCGAGGATATTTAGCATCTCTTGAGGGTGTTCCGTCTTGCTAAGGATCTGAAGGTTGAGGCAGTTGGACTTCAGCTGTTCGATATCGCCCGTACTTGGTTCAGGAATGAGCCACTTCTTGCTGATGCAGGGCAGTCTTGGGAGGTGTTCAAGGACCTCTTCAAGAAGAAGTTCTTTGCTCGGGCAGACATGTTAGACTTGGGGAGGTAGTTTAAGAGCATTATTCAGGGGAGCATGTCTGTGGAGGAATATACCGCAAAGTTCGGTAGGTTGAGCCAATTTGCAGATTATTTGGTGAGGGAGCCGGAGGTTCGAGCTATACATTTTTGCGAGGGTTTGAACTAGGAAGTAAAGATCCTCATTTCGTCTTTCTATTCAGAGATACTTGTGGAGGCACGTAAGGTTGAGCGGGAGTTGAGTTTGAAGTCCAAGAGAGATCATGATTCTTTTTTGTGGGCTAACAACACCACAATGGCTGCTAAGCATCCTCATTTCCAGTCCAGGCCTTTTCAGCAACCTCAACAGCACTAGACTCCAGCTAGGATGCCATTTCTGTTACGTCCCATCCTAAAATACGTAGGACTAGGAATACGTAAGCATGCCAGCCGTATGTATATGGCAACTCTAATATATGGAAACCATAATAAATACGTACGTTGTATTATGAACAATAATTCACAAGTGGTATATAATTGTCACAAGTCATAGGGCATAACTAGATCTCATCCATAGAATCAAATAGAAATAAATAGCCAATCAACTATATAATTGAATCAAGTATAAGATGCTTGATAAGAACAAGTAGTTAGGTGGAGACAAATCCACTACCAAGTAGAATAAGAAAATTGGCAAGGTATCTTGCCTGCTCTGAAAAATAATAAAGTCCCAACTCAAGGCATCGTCCGATCTACCCGTCACATAAATTAAACAAATTAGGTTACAAAAATGGGTGAATAGGTTCCTCGATTTTAATCTATTTTAATTTGGAATAAAATAACCTAAAATATTATTTTAATCTTATTATAATCTGATTTTATTGTTAAACCCTAATTTTGGTCTAAAGAAGTCAACTTTATGGATTTGTGATTCGTGACACACAAATCGAGGCAATCCATTGACCAAAAAGTCAACCAAATCAAATCCTAGATTTGTGTGTAAAATCCTATAGATTTTACTGCTACATGAATGCCGGAATCGACGGTTTCATAAAATCACAAGTCGGTAAAGAGTTATGGCCACAAGGGCGCACAAATGACAGTTTTTGGTGATTTTTTATTTATGTCTACGTTGCACGAATTTTACAGTAGATTAAACTTGTATGTTAAATTATGAAAAAATACTTTTATGGAATTTCATCTTGTCATATTTTTGAAACTTCAAACGGCTCATAATTCCGAGTTCGAAATCTCCCAAAATCTCGAAAACACAAAAACGCGTCTGATTTCGAACAGCTGGCACTTTTTGAATTTTCTGGAAAAATATGTTCATAAATTATTAAAATAATTTATATATTCAGAAAAGTAACCTTGATATGGTTCTAACAAAAAAAATTGGAACACGTTTGGAGTCCGGAGCTAGGAGATATCGTCTTTTAAGTCGTCATAACTACTAGAAAATGAGGCTGAATTTATGACAAATTTTGACTGTTTTTGGACGAAAAAGAGGAAAATTTGGGGGGGAAAATGAAGGATGACGTATTTATAATGGTGAACACTACTTAATTGAATATGACTAGGATTGGCTAATTTGGATAGGATTATGATAAGTTCAAATAAGGATAGGATATGCATGAAGTTGCTTTCCTAGTAGGCTCAGGATTTGAATTAATTTAAAATAGAGTTTGAGTTGCTCTCAATAATTTATAATCTTAAATAGAATTAAAGATAATACAAATAATTTATATATAATCTTATTAATATCTATTAACACTAAATTAGCATCTATCTAATATTAAGACTATATATATTTAAATAAATCCTAAATAATTTCAATAATCTAAATAAATTTCTTAAGATTCTTAATAAATTACAGAAAAATATAATTAAATATTTTAACATAAAATACATATTTGGTAGGAAAAATATGCAAGTATGGTCTCATAGTAAATCATGGAAGTCATAGAAATTTACGTTCCTATGTTTTAATTACTTAAAAATTATAGAAAAATCTCCAAAAATCTAAAATAGCCTAAAAATAATTCTAAATAAATATTTACATAAGTAAATATACTAAAAAATTTATTTTCTACTTAACTAAGTGAATACTCTAAAGTAATTCAATATTTAAAATAATCTAAAATAAATATAATAATATAAAATACACACAAAATATCTATTTTGGGTGAGGGGGTTTACAATCTACTCAACTTACAAAAATTTTATCCTCGAAATTAAAAATAAGAAATAATTTGTTAAATCTTTCACATTCATATCTAAGGCAAGTCAACTGCAATCTTCTTAAAAATTTAAATGACAAAATCTATTCAAATCCATCATAATCTCTTCAAAATTAAAATACCACTGTTTAAATCAAAATTTAACCTATCATAATCTCTTCTAATTTTTAAATAATCAACATCCAAATTTAATTCAAATATATATAATATCTTAAAGATTTAAATATCCCACATCAAATTTTATATCACGATTTTCAACTATCATAATCTCCTATAAATTTTAAACAATTCTAATCAAATCTTATTCTTATATTTCAACTTAAGAATTTTGTACTCTTCAAATTTTAAATTCAATTTCTACTATCAATATTTCAAATAGGTGATCAAACAATCAAAATTCAACTTTTAATTCAAATTATCAAATTATAAAATTTTGAATTCAATCCATCAATGTTCATGTTTAGAGTTCTATATTTTTTTTCCTCAAGATTTAAATTGTTAATTCAATCTCCAATATTCAAAATTTAAATAATGTGCTCAAATTATAAATATTTGGTCTACAATATCAAAAATTTTAAATTTATTCTATAAGGCATTCTTATCTTTAAAGTTAAATCCTCATCATCTAAATCATTCTTCTAAAAATTCTCAAAATTAAAATGACTTAAATCTCTCAAACTAATCTTACTTGATCACAATCTAAAGATTTTTACCTCAAGTTGATAATGCAACTTCTACCCAACTTAGAATTTACCGATCTATCACATAGGCTATACATTTAAGAAAAATGTCCTCAAATTATTTAATCGTATTATTCAATCCATAAAATATTTTACATGTTTTATGTCCTTAATTACAAAAGATAGTCACGAAGTAATGTGATTGGCCAATGGGGTATATCTAGTACTATCCGTATATTAAACTTATACCAAGCATGAGCGTTCATCTTTCCGAAATAGGGAAAGACGAAAAACAATGATAAATAATTCAAGGAGGAGGTGATAAAATATAAGTACGGGGTTCAAGGCGATTAAAGAATTCAAAAAGAGAGTTGTCAGGGCAGTTGTGGATTAAAATCTTATTTTGGTAAATTTTTATTCACATGCTCATATCAGTACATATATGTAACCGATAAGATATGCTTGGACATGTCAAAAGGGCAAGTATATTCGTCTAACATGTTGAGTCAACTATATCTCAATCCACGTAAAGTAGTTATGCGAAGAGTGAACCAAGTATATTAAGGTTGATCAGACCGTAATACACTGATTATGATTTAGACAATGTATTAGTAGGCGACCCCAATAACACATATGTCATGAACAAGCTCGATAAAAGAATAAGCTTGCAAAACTAGGCTATAAAATAGCAGCATAAGTGGAGGTAGTCCAGAAAATATAAGTATGCTGGATTATGATGAAGGAAGGTACAAAATAATTCAAGTTCATAAAGAAGATAAGACTCGTCCGGTGTTGTGCCTCTACAGTTGCCATACTAACTTCTTGTCTAAGTCTCTAGTCGACCAAATGGGGGTATGGGCCTCTAAGTTCTACAGTCTGGGTAAACACTATCTTCTTATGCAAGCCTATAGTTGGTGTCATTCAATTATACTTCATTAATGGGTCAAAAGGACTATGTGATACTAGGTTATGAGATATACTACCCGACTTACAAGAATTTAAATAATAGTGTTATTAAACAATAGAGTGTATATACCTAGTACAAGTCACCTTCCTAACCCCTACCAAGCACGAAAGAAAAGATAATATTGACATTGTGAAAGGATCAAACAAGATGCAATGCAAGCAATAAAATAAGAATACAAAATAAAATTAAGGGATATGATTAAATAAGTAGATAAGATCCTATACTCTATTCCTATTTGCAGGCTTTTCGGTACAGTAACGTAACCAAGACAATATGCTCTCGACCTGTATGGGCCACCACAAAAATATGTCACGCCCTAGTCCCAAAATACGTAGGACTAGGAATACGTAAGCATGCCAGCCGTATGTATATGACAACTCCAATATATGTAAACCATAATACATACGTACGCTGTATTATGAACAATAATTCACAAGTGGTATATAATTGTCACAAGTCACATGGCATAACTAGATCTCATCCACAGAATCAAATAGAAATGAATAGTCAATCAACTATATAATTGAATCAAGTATAAGATGCTTGATAAGAACAAGTAGTTGGGTGGAGACAAATCCACTACCAACTAGAATATAAGAGAAACAAAATAAGTACATCTAGTGAACAATGAGGCTCGAAGGAAAGACCTCCTCGAAAGAGAGATAAGTAGCAAGTCCTGATCCGTGCTCCTGTGAATAGTCAAGATCGTCTACACCTGGAAAGGGACCAGGTCCTTAGAGAGACGTAACAAGATACATAGAAGTATGCCAATTGAATACAGTAAAACATGCATAATAGACAGAAAATATATAAGTACGCTGTACTAGACAATCTATATGAATGCATAATGAGGACAACCTTTTTGACGTATGGGTAGGTGTAGGATACTCTATCTATCTCACAACTCACACAAACGTCCATGAACATCATAAGCCGTCATACCGCGAGGGTAGCGACCATCGTGACACCAGAAGCCGACATACCGTGAGGGTAGCGACCATCGCGACACAACTACTGTAGTGCGTTCTAGTTACTACAGTTTCCCAGAGTGGGTAGCCCATACGCCTACTGATTGTCTTTCCCTCCCATGATACTATGTGTCAAGTGTTTGTCAACATATATAGTATATAATTATGACTGAAAGAAAACACATATATAATGGATATATAAAAATATAATAAGCATGCAAAGTACTGTAAGTAATTTGGCAAGATATCTTGCCTGCTCTGAAAAAGAATGAAGTCCCAACTCAAGGCGTCGTCCGATTTACCCGTCACATAAATTAAACAACGATGTTACAAAAGTGGGTGAATAGGTTCCTCCATTTTAATCTATTTTAATTCTGAATAAAATAACCTAAAATAGTATTTTAAACTTATTATAATCTAATTTTATTATTAAATCCTAATTTTAAAGAAAGTCAACTTTACGAAATTATGATCTGTGGCACGCAAATCGAGGCAATCCGTTGACAAAAAATTCAACCAACTCAAATCCTAGATTTGTGTGTAAAATCCTATAGATTTTAGTACTACATGAATGTCGGAATCGACGGTTTCTTAAAATCACAAGTCGGTAAAGAGTTATGGCCACAAGGGCACACAAATGACAGTTTTTGGTAATTTTCTATTTACGTCTATGTTGCATGAATTTTATAGTAGATTAAACATGCATGTTAAATTCTATAAAAAAAATTTATGGAATATCATCATGTCAGATTTTCGAAACTTCAAACGGCTCATAATTCTGAGTTCGGGATCTCCCGGAATCTCGAAAACACAAAAACGCGTCTGATTTTTAACAACTGGCACTTTTAGAATTTTATGGAAAAATAAGTTCATAAATTATTAAAATAATTTATATATTCTGAAAACTAACCTTGATATGGTTCTAACAAAAAAAATGGAATGCGTTTGGAGTCCGGAGCTAGGAGATATCGTCTTTTTAAGTCGTCATAACTACTAGAAAATGAGGCTGAATTTATGACAAATTTTGACTGTTTTTAGACAAAAAATAGGGGAATTTGGGGAAAAAATTATGAAGGATGAGGTATTTATAATGGTAGATACTGCTTAATTGAATATGACTAGGATTGGCTAATTTGGCTAGGATTATGATAAGTTCAAATAAGGATAGGATATGCATGAAGTTGCTTTCCTAGTAGTCTCAGGATTTGAATTAATTTTAAATAGAGTTTGAGTTCATCTCAATAATTTATAATCTTTAATAGAATTAAAGATAATACAAATAATTTATATATAATCTTATTAATATCTATTAGCACTAAATTAACATCTATCTAATATTAAGACTATATATATCCAAATAAATCATAAATAATTTCAAAAATCTAAATAAATTTCTTAAAATTCTAAATAATTTATAGAAAATATAATCAAACATTTTAACCTAAAATAAATATTTGGTAGAAAAAATATGCAAGTATGGTCTCATAGTAAATCATCGAAGTCCTAGAAATTTACGTTCCCTATGTTTTAATTACCTAAAAATTCTAGAAAAATCTCCAAAAATCTAAAATAGCCTAAAAATAATTTTAAATAAATATTTACATAAGTAAATATACCAAAAATTTATTTTATAATTAACTAAGAGAATACTCTAAAGTAATTTAATATTTAAAATAATCTATAATAAATATAATAATATAAAATATACACAAAATACCTATTTGTGTGAGGGGGTTTACAATTTCACCAGGTACCGCAGTAGCAGAGACAGTTACAAAATACCTATTTTGGGTGAGGGGGTTTACAATTTCACCAGGTACTGCAACAGCAGAGACAGTTACAACAAGCTTCCTGCCACGACTACAAGAAGCCTGTCCACATCTGGAAAGTTTGCAGGAGGAGGTTGGGGGTTTGTCTGTATTGTGGTACCGAAGGGCATCAGCTGAGAGAGTGTCCTTCTAATCCTCGTCGTGCTGTTCAGGGAGAAGCTCCAGCTCCGAGGACACAGATGAGGCCACAGGCGAGGCCACCTGCAGTACAGCCGAGGGGATCACCACTTCCGACCCAGCAGCATTCTTATGCCCAGCACCAACATCAGGGTGGTGCATGTCAGGGACAAGCATTTGCTATGATAGTCGAGGAGGTCGAGTCCACCGGAGATGTCATCACAGGTTCTGTTCTTCTTGATTCTATTCCAGCTTTAGCTTTGTTTGATAGTGGTGCTTCCCATAGTTTTGTATCTATTTCTTTTGCTCTGAAGCATCATTTGGTTGTTGAGTCTTTGCTTAGGACTTTCAAGATTATTACCGGGGGAGGCATTATCCTGGTTAATAATATTTGAAAGGATCGGAGAGTTACTCTGGGAGGCCGGGAGCTGAGTGCGTGTCTACTTGTAATACCACTTCTGAGCTATGACATTGTACTCGGGATGGATTAGTTGAGTAGGCACCATGCTAGTATAAATTGTAGAGGAGGTAGAGTTTTGTTTAGCCCGCTAGGAGAGCCAGAGTTTGAGTTTTCTAGAGGAGCTGCAGAGCAGGAAGAAGGCTTTATCTGTGGAGCTATGGTGGAAGATAAGGAGTTGCCGTATCCGTTGATAGCAGAGTTCTTGGATATGTTTCCTGAGGAATTGCCAGGATTGCTGCCAGATCAAGATATTAAATTCTCTATAGACTTGGTGACAGGTGCAGAACCAATTTCACAGTATGTCTATAGAGTAAACAATAATGAGCTGGTCGAGCTGAAGAAGCAAGTGGATGAGTTACAGGATAAGGGTTTTATCAGATCCAGTTCTTCACCGTGGGGAGCCCCGATATTGTTTGTACCGAAGAAGGATGGATCGGTGCACATGTGTATTGATTACAGGGCATTGAATAATGTCACTATCAAGAATAAATACCCGTTGCCACGGATTGATGACTTGTTCGATCAGTTGGGTGGTACCAAGGTATTTTCCAAGATAGACTTGAGATCAGGCTACCACCAGGTGAAAGTGAAGTCGAAGGACATATGGAAGACTACGTTTAGGACTCGGTATGGCCAGTATGAGTTTATGGTGATGCCATTTGGTTTAACTAATGCCCCGGCGATATTTATGAATTTGATAAACAAGGTGTTCCACCAGTACCTTGAAAAGTTCGTGGTGGTGTTCATCGTTAACATACTCATATACTCGAAGACACCGGAGGAGCACGATGAGCATTTACGGATTGTGTTGGATGTGTTGAGGAAGGTAAAGCTATATGAGAAACTGTCCAAGTGTGAGTTCTTCCTAGACAAGGTGGAGTTCTTAGGACATATTGTGACTGGTGATAGAATTTCAGTGGATCCAAAGAAGATCGCAGCAGTGGAGTCTTGGAAGACCCCGAGTTCAGTAGCAGAGATCAGTAGTTTCTTGGGTTTGGCAGGCTACTACAGGATGTTTATGCAAGATTTTTTGTGGATTGTCGAGCCAATGACCAGACTCGCCAGGAAGGATGTAGAGTTTGTTTGGACAGAGGAGTGCCTTATTGCTTTTGAGGAATTGAAGAAGAGGTTGACGTCTGCTCCTATTTTGGCATTGCCATCAGGGTCTGGAGGTTTCACTATTTATAGTGATGCATTGAGGAAATATTTGGGTTGTGTTCTTCAGCAGAATGAAAAAGTGATTGCCTATGCTTCTAGGAAATTGTGTCCTTATGAGAAGAACTATCCTACCCACGATTTGGAGTAGGCAGTAGTCATCTTTGCCCTGAAGTTGTGGAAATACTATTTGTACGGAGAGCGTGTGGAGATCTTCACAGACCACAAGAGCTTGAAGTACATTTTCAATCAGAAGGAGTTGAACATGCGGCAACATCGGTGGTTGGAACTGATGAAATATTTTGACTTATCTTTGCAGTATCATCCTGAGAAAGCCAATATAGTTGCCGATGCCTTGAGTAGGTATCCGGTAGCTGTATTTTTGATGCAATATCGATATTTGTTGGAGGACTTGGAGAGCTTGGACATTGAGGTGATAGTTCCTGGTTTTGCTATACAGATATGGGGGTTACAGATACACTCAGAGTTATTGGACATGATCAAAGCAGCCAAGTATGAGGATGTATCTCTGAGGAGCATCGGAGCTCAGGTGAAAGCAAGATTGGAGGATGATTTTACCATTGCGGAGGATGGTTCTTTGCGGCATGGTGTTAGATTATGTGTGCTTAGTGGGAAGCTGCGTAAGGAGGTGTTGTAGGAAGCGCATCGCTCTTAGTATTCCATATATCCAGGTGCCAACAAGATGTATCGTGATATACGAGAGAGTGAGTAGTGGTATGGCATGAAGAGGGAAGTAGCATAGTTTGTATCCAGATGCTTAGTATGCCAGTAGGTGAAGGCCGAGAGGCAGATGCCAGGTGGTTTACTTCAGCCATTACCCATTTTCGAGTGGAAGTAGGAGCACATTATTGTTGATTTTGTGTCCGGACTTCCATGATCTCCAGGAAGAAAAGAAGCGAATTGGGTTATTATTGACAGGTTAATCAAGTCGGCCCACTTTTTGCCTTTCAAGGTGGGTTTATCTACGGATAAGCTGGCAGAGATGTATGTGAGGCAGATTATCAGGATACATGGGGTTCCCATCAACATAGTCTCGGATCGGGATAGTTGTTTCACTTCTCATTTCTGGAGGAGTTTGCAGGCGAGTTTGGGCACCCAGCTCAAGTTTAGTACTGCATATCAACCACAGACAGATGGACAGTCAGAGAGGACTATTCTGACTCTCGAGGATATGTTGCACACCTGTGTACTAGATTTTAGGGGATCTTGGGGGGACCATCTCCATTTGGTAGAGTTTGCTTACAACAACAGCTACCAGGCTAGTATAGAGATGTCACCATTTGAGGCTCTGTACGATCGGAGATATCATACTCCCTTGTCATGGGACGATGTTGGAGAAAGAGTTTTGCTAGGGCCAGAGATGGTTGTGGATACAGCAGAGAAGGTTAAGCTGATCAAAGACAGACTTCAAGTGGCATAGGACAGACAGCGACATTAAGCCGATAGCCACTGGAGACCTTTGGAGTTTGAGGTATAGTTTAGATTTTTGTTTTGTGCTTGATATTGGTTGTTTGTTATAGATTAAGTTCTTAAGGTTGTGTTTTATTATAGGTGGGTGGTTTGGTGTTTCTGAGAATTTCTTCGACACGAGGCATAATTTAATTCGGTGGAGGCGGGAAGCTTAGTCCGCGATTTATCAGACCTTTCACTATTCTAGAGAGGGTCGGTGTAGTTGCTTATAGACTAGACTTGCCACTTGTATTGGAGGGAGTGCACAATATATTTCACGTATCGCAGTTGAGATGGTACGTGGCGGATCCTAGTCACGTATTGGATCACTCAGAGATAAAGGTGGGCCCAACTCTTAGTTATCCAGAGCAGCTAGTTGAGATTTTGGATCGGAGAGAGAATGTGCTGAGGAACCAAACTATTCCCTTGGTACGTGTCACATGGTGGCATCACTCTCCGGGGGAGTCTACCTGGGAGAGAGAGGATGAAATGCTAGAGCGTTATCCATATTTGTTTGCGCCTTAAGGTATATTCTTTCATGATTCAGTTATGTTCTTTTCTTTTCTGTTCTGCACTATTTTATTTTTGGGGGTAATTTCGTCTTTGAATTTCGAGGACAAAATTATTTTAATGGGGGTAGACTTGTCACTACCACATTTTCTAGGAGAGGGTATTTGGGTCATTTTATAATTAATTAAATATTATGAATGTTAAATATTTATTTATTATATTATTTAATTATTGTTAGATGTTAGTTTATTATTTTGGACTTGTGCTAGTGGACCTAACTAGTTTAGATTAGATCCATAAACCAACATTTAAATCTAGTTAGAATTGAGCCCAATTATCCCGTAGTAGTAGCAGCAGCTTGAGTAACTACAATGGCTTCAGCATCAGTAGCAAACGCAGCAGCAACCCACAAGTGCAAGTGGGCAGCAGTGTATCAGTAGTAAGTAAGTTAGTTAGTTCCTAGCTAGTTTAGTTGTAGTTTAGTTAATGGCTAGTTAGTTCATTAGTAGTTTAACTAGTTAGTTATTGTTAGTAGTTATATATACATATGTACATTTTGCTATCTAGTAGCTAGTGATTACTATAGTGATATGTATTTGTATCTCTAGTTAGTGATATGTATGTATGTATATATGTGTATATGTATTGGTATAGTTAGTAGTATGGTATTAATTAATATATGTTTGATTATAGTTTAGAGTTTTGGGTAGTTAGTTATATGTTAGGATTCACATTACTATGTGATACTAAGGTAATGTCAAGGTATTGATTGGGTACTCAAGGTATTGGGTTCGAGTATCAAGATGAGGGTGTAACTGGTGTGATACCACATTGGTTCAAAGTCAAGGTATCCCCTTAGCATTAGTTTAGTTAGGAATTTTATATATTATTGATTGTATATACATATTATGATTTTTTCTATTTAATTGATTGTGTATATTATGATACGGTGTCCTATTGATTCCTAGAATCCTAGTATAACTAGTGTAGCCTAGTTACATAGTGTATGGACCCAATATCCTAAAGATAGACTCATGCAACCTAGAAATTGCTAGTTTGACAAAGTTTGACTAGTTTGTCCTAGAGTTGACATAGTTTGACTGTTTTGACTTAGAAATAGTTTTATGACCTAGAAGTTGACTAGTTTAACTTATTTTCATTCTAAAATCTTGTATTGATGTAATATTCCATATTTAGGTCTTTGAGGTACCGTGCTGGACATCTGTGATACTGTTCACTGGATTTCATGTGAGTACATTCTCTGATAGTTTCTCATTTATGATATCCTCTATGTCTCTTGTATCGAGTGTAGATATCCTTAATTCTTGACACGATGGTTACACGAATTGGTATTTCTGGATCCCGTCATAAAATTTTATTCCTTGGTATTTATGGTGTATCTTGTGTAAGCCTTGTTTCCTTGTTCTTCTTGTACAAATACAGACATTGGTTCATGAGAAGAGTAGCACCCTTCTTATGGAAACACGTGTCATGACGTACAATGGTTGGATCTACTATACCAGTCGGGGGCGGGGAGTATGTAGTGTAGATATGTGATAATTCCCTCCTTGTATCAAGTCTTGTTCATTGAGTGTTAATCATACACCGTACGTATGATTAGCCAGGCCATATATCTTGTATCAAGTTCCCAAGTCGATCACATGTTAAAGCTGGTACTTACTCATTTAGTCATTAGTATTCTTGTTCATTTTTATATTGCTCATTCTTGTATTTATTTTCAGTATTTTCTTTATTGTATATCTCTTGTATCTATAAGTTGCATCTTGTATATTCACATCTATTTACTGTTACATAGTTTATATTATATATTAGAACTACTATTAGAGATGTACTCTGCTCCTTTCCTGACTGGATATATTTTTTCCATATGACACTGAGGAGTGGTACCCTACTCAGTACGGGCCTCAGGATATGGTTGACTTAGAGCCAGAGACCTTGGCTCAGGAGGGTCTCATCCCGACTGAGACAGACGACCCAGGACTCATAGTTTAGTTTTTAGTTTCCTTTTGTACTGGATTTGTCTCCAGCTTTGTTATTAGTCTTTCTTGACTTATTGGATATTATTTTGTCTCATGAGTTGTATTTGTGACTCTTCTACTATTTTATCATATTCGTGCTTATTTCCATTTGATAGATCTGTGATTGAGTATATTCATATTGTTGGTGGCATTGTTATGTCTTGATTATTAGATAGATAATTTATCCAAACAACGTTCTATCTCTGATGCTGCGACGTAGGCTGGGCGTTGTTCACTACTCGTGCTCCTACATCGGGTGCGGGTTATTACAATACACACCACATCACACTCCCTAAGCAACCCAATACAGTCACAAGGATACTATTCACCAATGGGGATCAAGTATCAGTTATGATACTTAAATATCAACCAACTTCACCATAACACACCTATAGTAACAAATCAACAAACACCTAGTGTGCACAAGTTTGAGACTTATGATACACTCCTCCACATCATGGTACACCATGCAAAAATAGGGGTAACACTAATATATATATCATATTTAATTAGAATAGCTAAAATTAATACAATTAAAGGGGATTAACACCAATAGACTCAAAACCCCCAAATTTAAGGCACAAAATAACATTCTACAAGAAAAAAAATTATAGATATAGATAAATGGAGGCTTCTAACTCTTAGATCTAGCCAAATCGAGTCAATTTCACCTATGTGAGAGTTTTTATAGGTCCAATGGGTGTTATTAACCATAATTAGAGTGGAAAATAGAGATTTATCTAGGTTTTGAGTGACCTCCTTAAAAAACTCTAAATTTGGACACGAGCAAGACGAAGTGGACACGATCCTCAACACTTGGACTCCTTTTCAAGCTTTCTCTAGCAATAATAAGCTCCCAGCCTCCTTGGAAAATAAAAATGAGAGGGATGAGGTTTGGAGTGGAGAAATTAAGGTTTGCTCTCAAGTTTTGGGAATGTAGTAATGGAGGCTACTATGAATAAAGAGGATTACATAGACTCCCCCCTTAGGGTTAGGGTTTGGTCATGATAGTTTGATTTGACTCAAAAGCCCCTCTCATTCTTTCATGAATATGATCTTATAATTCTTAGGAAGAAATATTCTATTCTTGAGTTTAAATATGTTTAATGGTCCTAATCTAGTCATGACTAACTAGTGGTTCTATTTAACTAGTCTAAATTAAATAAATAACCCATTATTCACATATTATATATATACACATAAAAATTTTAAATTAAAGCAAATTACCAAAATACCCTTGTCCTGAAAATAAGTTGGTTACAATCCTACCCCCTCTTAGAAAATTTTTATCCTCAAAATTTAAAGATGGTTTTACCCCCTCTTAGGTCAAACTCCTAATACAATCTAAATCATACAAGCATGCAATTTAAAAAAATCACTAAATATCACCCCATGCATGGTTATGGCCTTACTTGTCATGATTTGTAGTCTCAAACAGGGTATACTAACTACACTAACTATGATATAGAGCGAGAGCAATCTGGAAGGTACTAATGAAGCATAGAAAATAATAGATGTAAATAAAGAAAATGAAGGGATAGAACAGAACAGAACAAAATATGCTAACTTATCACCTGTAGCATCGACCTCCTCGATCGTCATCGCAAATGTCCTGCCCCGTTGGGGTGTCACCCTCTACTGATGTGGGGCATGATACCGTTCCATAGGTGGCCTAGCTCCATCTCTCTAACCTTGTGCTACACCAAATGGAGGTGCTGTAGGATAATCCCTTATTTGGTGTGCTGCAGATCCACAAAATAGGCATGCTTTCAACCTCCTCCTACAAACATCCCAAGTGTGTCCTGACTTCCTGAAGTAGGCACAAGTGGACACTGGCTGAATCTGCCTCTGGGGATAATGCTGAACTGAAGCACGAACCGACGCCTGAACCTGCTGATGCAGGATATGGGGACGCTTAGTTGGTCCCGCACCGTTACCAGCACTACCCGAAACATCTCTACCTCTCTTAGACTTGAGATCCAAGTCATCCTCTGCCCTCTACGCATCCATCAGGATCTCCTCAAAAGTAGCTATATGGTGCCCCCTAGTGGGGATTTGGTCTTCCTGATCAAACCCTTCCTGAATTTCCTGGCCTTCCCTGTCACGCCCCAATCTCCCGCAGGCAAATCGGTCGTTCCCGCTAGGCGGGAATAACCCTCGCCAGCGCTCCCGTGGAACGATCGCATGACCCATCCGGGCGTGATGCCGCACGAGCGTGAACCACGCCCGTGCAAGGCCGTGATTCATTGGCTGGCGGTAAGAGTTCTAAGCCACAGAGTCGCACAGATTGTCCGAGTGCAGCGGAGTCATGAACTCATAGGCAATCGGTAACAGGTTCTCTGAGTTGACAAATATAGTGGAAGCATTGAAACACAAGTTGAAGTAAAGCAAGCTCTTTATTGATATAAACAAGTGTTACAGGCGGCGTATAGCCGAGATTACAAGTCGCTCAAGCCTCTCTCTCTGAAACAGTAAAAGCGTGCCAAGTGGCTACAACTGTGGAATGATTGTACAGGCGATGTTCAGGCGAGTTCGGGCTATGTTCCAATATTATGTCTTGTATATATGCTTCTGATCCGGACGTGCCGTTGCTTCAGAGTGATGTCCACGCCTTGGCACGCACGTTGGAGGCGTCCGCACCGAACGAGGTTCTCCCGTACCCTGCATACAAACTGGTGGATTATCAGTACATTGAATGCACTGGTGGGGAAGCTACTCGCCCGCTCGACAAATCAAAACACGCAATATAAGTTCCGTGCACCAACTATTAAGTTATCTTTCTAGTTGCCTTAGGATCAGTTTTATGCAAACATTGAATAGCCTAACGTGTCGGGCAGTGCGCCGTGCGATGTTTGAGAAAATACGGCGAGACTTACCAACTTACCATTTGTCCTTCCCTGTCCAAGGCAAACATTATTATTTTCTAGCACGACAAGTATAAGCATTCAGGAGGTATAGCATATGCAAACATGAGTATGGTTATATTGTTCAAGTTCAAGCACACGAGGTGGACAGAGTCATGGATAAGAATAACATGCAACGAGAGCACACGATGAACACACGATGTGCTGCAAGTTATCCTATCCGTACACGATGACAAAGCCAGAAGTTAATTGCACACGATGATCACTGGCTGATGCCATAATGGACTAGTCATGGACATGGATAGCAAGCAACAGGAGCTCATATTGAATACAAGATAACACACGATGTATTGCAAGCTATCCAGTCCGCACACGATGACTACACACGAAGTCTGCCCGGATTGGATGGGTGCCAGTGCCCCAGCACCGTTCGCAGAACTTATACCCTTGTGCACAAGTTGTCCATGATCGAACACGATTATTAATTTACATGATAAGCAGTATTGCATGATTCATTTAGCTATTGGATATGCACAGTCTCCTGGGCTGCTGTAAGCCCACACGAGAGAGACTTGCAGGGAGATCCGAATACCTGAATGAGTCTTGCCACAGGAGCATGATTCTTTTACTTGGCATGATGCAGTCCCCTGAATTGGGAACTGCCTTGGCGACCTAACGGTCCCGAATACTTGCAGGTTTATTCAGGTACGGAATGACTACTTGGTAGTCTTCCGAGGTTTGGATGAAAATAATGCAACATTCAAGCAGACAAGCAAGCGTTTCTAAGGAACATAAGCAGGCACGTTGCTCGGACCCGAAGGTAAGCCGAAAGTTAGATCGTTAGGGGACTTGGCATACGAGGGTCTGAATACAAGCAGTATTTTAATTTCCATGTTCTAGTCCAAGCAATACAAGTTGGGATTATTCCCTTAGCTAGGTGCCTTGGATTTATTAGCATGTAGGGGGTGAATCACCTAGCGACTAGTATAAATATTCCAAATTTTTATGTGTGCTGGCTAAGCAAAGACAAGTTTACCGTAGCCATCCACCTTAGCGATGATTCACCTCGGTAGAGCGATACGTCAAGCGAGCCTCTGAAAGTCCAAGCCAGATTTCCTATAGGGACAAGTCTGGATATCTTTTGCTTCTCATTTGAGGCAAGGCGGGTCGGGACAGTTGCACTATTGCCGTTTGAGTCGGCAGTCCGCTAGAACGGAATGGGGTGTTACATCCTACCCAACTCAGAAAAAGTCTCGTCCTCGAGACTTACTGAGGACAAGCAGTAATCTAGGGTTGAGGCAATCCTAGCCAAGTCGTTATACTTGTTCATTTGGATATTCACTTGCATAAGTGTTGAAATCAGCATATCGCTTAGACTGGATCGTGCGCACCTTCGACATGCATTTCTAGTGTGAGCACGTCAACCAGCTTAGTGATAGCGAAGTCTCAGCACTCGAGTTTCACCTTTCTTAACTCTTAGATGGTGCATAGTTTAAGGCGTCCCTCGAATAGATGCATTCAACCAAACTTAGAGTTAGTAAAAATTGGACAAGCTACTAGCGATACTCTCAAGGGTTCGCACAGGTTGGCACAAAGGCCACTCGCAGCATACAACCAGACAAGCAATCATATCATTCAAAATACATTTTGAAAGTATTTAGACTTATTGTTGGAACATTCCATCGAGGCATTGAGAGAGAGCGTGCACATAACCCACGAACGAGCTTTCAAAACAGAGATATCGAAATGAATTCCAAGGGCGTAGAAGCCAGGCTCTGATACCAATATGTCACGCCCCAATCTCCCGCAGGCAAATAGGCCGTTCCCGCTAGGCGAGAATCACCCTCGCCAGCGCTCTCGCGGAACGATCGCTTGACCCATCCGGGCATGATGCCGCACGAGCGTGAACCGCGCCCGTGCAAGGCCATAATTCATTGGCTGGCGGTAAGAGTTCTAAGCCACAGAGTCGTACAGATTGTCCGAGTGCAGCGGAGTCATGAACGCATAGGCGATCGGTAACAGGTTCTCTGAGTTGACAAATATAGCGAAAGCATTGAAACACAAGTTGAAGTAAAGCAAGCTCTTTATTGATATAAACAAGTGTTACAGGCGGCGTATAGCCGAGATTACAAGTCGCTCAAGCCTCTCTCTCTGAAACAGTAAAAGAGTGCCAAGTGGCTACAACTGTGGAATGATTGTACAGGCGATATTCAGGCGAGTTCGGGCTATGTTCCAACATTATGTCTTGTATATATGCTTCTGATCCGGACGTGCCGTTGCTTCGGAGTGATGTCCACGCCTTGGCACGCACGTTGGAGGTGTCCGCACCGAACGAGGTTCTCCCGCACCCTGCATACATACTGGTGGATTATCAGTACATTGAATGCACTGGTGGGGAAGCTACTCGCCCGCTCGACAAATCCAAACACGCAATATAAGTTCCGTGCACCAACTATTAAGTTGTCTTTCTAGTTGCCTTAGGATCAGTTTCATGCAAACATTGAATAGCCTAACGTGTCGGGCAGTGCGCCGTGCGATGTTTGAGGAAACACGGTGAGACTTACCAACTTACCATTTGTCCTTCCCTGTCCAAGGCAAACATTGTTAATTTCTAGCACGGCAAGTATAAGCATTCAAGAGGCATAGCATATGCAAACATGAGTATGGTTATATTATTCAAGTTCAAGCACACGAGGTGGACAGAGTCATGGATAAGGATAACATGCAACGAGAGCACACGATGAACACACGATGCGCTGTAAGTTATCCCATCCGCACACGATGACAAAGCCACAAGTTAATTGCACACGATGATCACTGGCTGATGCCATAATGGACTAGTCATGGACATGGATAGCAAGCAACGGGAGCTCATATTGAATACACGATAACACACGATGACTATACACGAAGTCTGCCCGGATCGGATCAGTGCCAGTGCCCCAGCACCGTCCGCAGAACTTATACCCTTATGCACAAGTTATCCATGATCGAACACGATTATTAATTCACACAACAAGCAGTATTGCATGATTCATTTAGCTATTGGATATGCACAGTCTCCTGGGCTGCTGTAAGCCCGCATGAGGAAGACTTGCAGGGAGATCCGAATACCTGAATGAGTCTTGCCACAGGAGCATGATTCTTTTACTTGGCATGATGCAGTCCCCTGAATTGGGAACTGCCTTGGCGACCTAACGGTCCCGAATACTTGTAGGTTTATTTAGGCACGGAATGACTACTTGGTAGTCTTCCGAGGTTTGGATAAAAATAATGCAACATTCAAGCAGACAAGCAAGCGTTTCTAAGGAACATAAGTAGGCACGTTGCTCGGACCCGAAGGTAAGTCGAGAGTTAGATCGTTAGGGGACTTGGCATACGAGGGTCTGAATACAAGCAGTATTTCAATTTCCATGTTCTAGTCCAAGCAATACAAGTTGGGATTATTCCCTTAGCTAGGTGCGTTGGATTTATTAGCATGCAGGGGGTGAATCACCTAGCGACTAGCATAAATATTCCAGATTTTTATGTGTGGTGGCTAAGCAAAGACAAGTTCACCGTAGCCACCCACCTTAGCGATGATTTGCCTCGGTAGAGCGATACATCAAGCGAGCCTCTAAAAGTCCTAGCCGGATTTCCTGTAGGGACAAGTCTAGATATCTTTTGCTTCACATTTGAGGCAAGGCGGGTCGGAACAGTTACACTATTGCCATTTGAGTCGGCATTCCGCTAGAACGGAATAGGGTGTTACATTCCCTTGGGGATTCTGCCCCTCCACAAACCTGCTCAATCTATAAAACTCCATAGCGTACTCATCCACTGTCATACTCCCTTGGACGAGGTCTAGGAACTGGCTCTCTAAGGAACTCAGAGCCACGTCTAGAAAGAAATTCTCCTTGAAAAGCTCTTTAAAAGCCTTCCAAGTCAATCCTGCCACCGTGATCCTCAGATCTATCCTGAACCATGTCAATGCTATATCGAACATCTGGCTACCCTCTGCCTCCACTCGTAGACTCTCCAAAATCTGTGCTAGTCGCAGGTTCCTTCCCACACCCTCGATCCAATCAGCGGCATATAATATCCCTTTTGTGCCCTTGAAGTCTTTTGGCCCCATCCTCTTAAAGTTTATGATAGTCCTCGGCCTCTGTAGCTGCGGGGTAAACTGAGGTGGTGTTGTCTGTGGCTGGACCAAGGTAACTCTCTCGACTGCGATGAGTGCAAGCTGGTGGGCATTCTCAATGCCTTGCCTCAGAACTTCTGACTAGAACTGCTAGGCCTCTGCCTGGGCCTACTGTGGCTCCATCATCTACTGAAAGTGCACAAACACCTGCGTCGGATCAATTGTGGGTGGTGGAGGTGGAGGCTCCTTTGAGACTGTCGGCACTGTCCTCTGTACCGGAGGTAGAGCACCCCCAAAAACTGCTACAAAAAAGCCCACCTGAACCGCTGAAGCGAACCTTTGAACTGAAGTTGCTGGAGCAGTGTCTGCTGGTGCTGCCCTTAGAGACGACAAAGTGACCGACCTCGCTGACACTGCGCCTGAGCGCTGGGAACACGTCTTTAGCGGCATCCTGAATACAGATCAAACTGAAAGAATTAATATTTTGCAAGATACAATATCATCAAAGAAGGACAGTAATATTTTAAAAAAAATATTCAAAATGATAAGAACAGCAAGAATCAATAGATTGAATTTTTTTCCTAATTGTGATTGAGCATTCTCTCATCCTAGTATCCTATATCCTATACTTATCGCAGGCTCGTACTAATTATAAAGCCTGACCTGCATGGGCCACCAAAAATATGTGTCACGACCTGCACCCGGTAAAGGGGCACGAGTACGTGGATATGTCCAGCTTACACCACAACATCGGTGGTAGAACGCTGTCTAGGTTAACTAACTATCAATCTCACATAATATATGTAAAACTTGTAAATGACATCTCAACTCCAAAATAGAGGACAATATAATTAAGGCATATAATACTCAATCACATATCTAAAGCACGATAAGATCAAAGAAGTATAACATAACTACAAAGTCTAACATCAACTACATCCAATAACAACATCAATCTTCAAGTCTCAAAATATAAGCCGAAAACAAATTTGATACCATAATACTAATAAAAAAAACTAACTAGGATAACTAGTGATTCCGGCTAGGCCTCCTGGTAATCACTCCTGAGCTACTGGGTCCAAGTCTGCACCATCTATCTTCTGTGGTCCATAATATGTGGGACACAAGTCCTTTAAGAGATGATCTGAAAAAATTTATCCAGTCAGGATTGGAGCAAAGTATAACCCAATAGCAATTTTAATTAATTGACAAAGACTATAAAACAGTTATAGTAAGTAACACATGATGGGCAGGAAAAAGAAATGAATCAGAGAATAAAATAAATCAACATCTATCTAAAGAGCAATGAAAGTAAATATGGTGAACCAGAGAGCATGGCAATAATGACTGTAAATAAAGAAGAACTAAACTAAATAGATATGATGTGAGTCCATCAAGTGTAATGTGAAGCCAGCAAGAAAGCACTAAACTAGTGTGTTTTAAAATACCGCTTTCGACATGTAAATGACTAGGAAATAATATGGCTCATCGCACACTTGGTGTGCGACTGCTATTATTTCTGATTAGACTAGAAGAGGTATTCCAGATTATAGGAATATTTACATGTCTACTCGAGTATTTTTCTCGCCTCGACTAGTACAAGTGAATCCAGGTCCCAGCACGTAAATCAAATATGAGTCCAGCCAGATAAAGTAAGTGATGCCAGTAAGTAAGTCCTGAAGTAGAGGCCAGACAAGTATAATGTATGTGTCACAAGAAAGTGAATCCAGATAATACTAATCCGTGTATCCAAGTGTCAAAGAATAAGTTAAAACAATACTATAAACCAGAATCATAGAATTGATCAAATAGTGGAAACTATCGGAGAAGTACTCGCTTGTGGTCCAGAATACTAAATCCGTCTGAACTAGAGTCCAAGTGACCTATATATATGAGTTATCATGTTAAAAGGTGTTTCTGAATCATAAATAAGCCTAAGATAGGTTAAAACTATATTTCTAGGTCAAGTCTAGTTAAACTAGGTCAACTAGGTCCACACCTTGGTTCTAGGTTCATATTAGTTAATATATAAGGTATATTAGTTAATACTAGTAAATACTAACTAATTTTAAGTAATACTAATTAATACTAGTTAAATACCCTATATTATATATCATATACTATATATAACTCTAGTGTTCACTAACTTCTAGTACTTAGTCTATAACTCATTTTCTGCATCCCAATACCCAACTTCCATTATTTATTCCATCAAGGTAATACTAATATCTTAGCTAAATATTTAGTTCCATAATGTATTTTAGCACTTAGCTACTACTTTAACTTAGACTCGAACTATTACCTACTGATACACATTTCCTATTCCATCACTGATACACTTGTATATTAGTCCTTACACATGCGTTAACACCCACACAATCTAGCCTACCACACTCACCTGGCTCATCCTAATACTCGATCCTTACTGCTACCGTTCATACACTATGACTATGGACTCACTCTTACTGATACCATACATATCCAACTCCTGGATACACTCTATGATATCTTATACTTCCCTTATGCCTGATACCTCACAGTGCATACACACTGCAGATTGCATTGCCCGACCCTAACCGCATCAAGCAACACCTAGCTCATCCTAATTTTCCCCATCATACTGGCCTACATCTTGACCACAACATATCCAAATCTCTACTGCCTGCAATCACTTGAACCACACCCCTCACACTACTCAAACACAAATACGTAAATCCATGGGAGTGCATATGCACCCTCACAACACACAAATACACTCATAGACTGATTCTCCAACATCCTTACCATACCCAACTGCTAACACCATTGATACTCTATGTATCAGTGTCACAACCCCTTAATATCACTTACACTAGTAGACATTACCTATAAACCAAGTATCTAACCCCTCAACTATAGTTAATCCTGTCACTACCACATTCTGAAAACAGGGGGAATTTTCGAATTTTTACAATATTTAATATTATGTTATTTTTAATTAATTAATTGCATAATAGTAGATTGATTTAAATAATTATTATGTGTGATGTGTAATTAAATATATAATTATATGCAGTGTTAATTATTTTATTTTAGCTAGCAGACTAGACCTAGAAGCCCAGTAGACAAACCCCTGTCCGAATTATAGAATTCTGGATTCTATTATTTTATTTAGAATTTAATATTTGGAGATTGTAATTAATTACTGTATTTTATTTAATATTTGCGCAATTGCCTTTGCTTCGATATTGGGAGCACTATCCAGACTTTTGTCTTCCAACAAATTTCACAATCTTGCTCTAGACATGCCCGCCTTCCATTCTGCTATTTTTGCAACTCATAATTTTGCTTCCTGTACGTTGTTTCTGGCCGCACAAAAATCGTCGCGGACGTTTATTTTAAATTTCCTATTTTTGTATCGTTGTGCGTTCCAATAGAAAATTGGAGGCCATCTTGACCTATTTTTCGTGCGGCCCAAATTAGGGTAATATTCTGTTCTGAGTCTTCTTCAATATTGGTATTGATGCCTTGATCTGATTTTGACCCCAAGTACTCCTAATTAATTGTTGAACACAACTTGCATTTATTTCTATTTAATTTGAGGATACCATTTTATCTGATTTAAAAATCCCAAATTAATTCCAGTGCCCTACAAATTCAGCCCATACCCATCTTACAGTGCCCCTGACCCTACAAAACATCGGACCCCGAATCGCCCGCCCAATTTCGTCATTTCATGTGTTGGTGCAATTTCCCGAATTAAAGGGGGGCCAAATTGCAAATTGGCATTTTGTGGCCTCACCCAATTATTTTAATCAATGAGGGAGCCTATTAATTTTAATTAAGAACCCTCATCCCCCATGAATAATTTCCTCATGTTCCATCCTAGCCACTCATTCAAGTGGGTCAAATCCTCACCCTACATCACACCCTCTCTCATCCTATTTAATATCATGTCACCCTCAAACCCTAATCCCTAGAAACCTAGAAAACAACACCCCCTCTCAAGCCTCCAACGTATGAAACCCTTTTCTCCATTCTTCTTCCTTTCTTCTTTCTTTTTCTTCTTCCTTTCTTCTTCTCCTTCTTCCTTTCTCTTTCTTCTTTCTTAGTTTTTATTTGAAATTGAATTCAAATCCAAAGAGGGGGGAAAGAGGGGAACCCTGTTCACCCCCTGTGCTTCCCGGCCCCCTCTGAACCCGGTGGCCCTCCCCCTCTGCATCAGCCCCGTCCGGCGGCTGTTCCTCCACCTCTCCCTCAACGTTAACTCCCCCATCCTCGCTGTCATCTCCGGGCCGGCCTGCACTCCGGCCGACGTCCCCATCTGCAGTCCCTCCGGCGGCCTGCAGTAGTTCCCGCCGGCTGCTCCTGCTGCATCCCTCCGTCCGGCGAGCGACTCCGGCGGCCAGGCCGAACCCATCCTCAGGCGGCCCTCTTCCCTCGACTCCTCCTCCTGAACCGACTCCCGCTGCCACCTATCACCTCCACCTCCATCCTCGATCACCCATCAATCCATCACCACCTCGACTCCGGTTGCATCTCCACCTATCACCACCACGGGAATCCCTCCGGCGACCGAGTCCCCCATCCTCCCTGCTGTCCTTCTCCCCATCTCTGCCAAGCCACCTCCCCCCACCACACACGATCATCTTCCTCGGCGAAGCTCCTCCGGGCCGCTGCCAATACACCATTCATCCACCACCATCATCTACAACTCCCCTGCTGCTGCGGCTGCTCCTTCCTTCAAACTCCGGCGGCCGGCCAGCGAGCCCGACCACCCCCTCACTGTAAGGTCCCCTCCTTCTTCTTCCCTTCTTTCTCTTTATATATATATGTATATATATATATGTATATATACATATGTATATACATGTTTACATATATATTTAATGTGTATAAATATACATGTATGTATATATCTAATTAATATTAATAAATGTGTATATAGTATTATTTTATTAATTGTTTAATTAGTATATATATACTATTGGTATACGTATAAATGTATATTTCTTATATACTTAATATATATTTTAATAGAAGAAGGGAATACATGTATATATGTATATATTTTGTAAATGTATATTGTCTATTTTATTTAATGATGGTAAATATATATACACATATTTGTATAATGTAATTAGTATATGTAAATGTATATATATTTAATTAAAATGTGAAAATTAGTAGATGTATTTAAATTAATTTGTATATATACCAATGTATAAGCATATGTAAATATTAGCATGTATTTGTCTAGCACTTAATTAATTAAGGTTTAATATATATTAGTATGGTATATTAATCAATGTATTGTATATGTAATATATTCATGTATATATGACCAATGTATATTTGTATATATATTAATAAATATGTATAGTATATCTATATATTTAATATATGAATGCAATATGTACAAGTATATTTTTAAATAAATGTTAACATATAAATAAGTATATCAATTATTTTATTAAATTGTAATTGAGTATGTATCAAATTAATATTTTTATGAATAGCCTTTATTTAATTAAATTATGTTTAAAATGTATATTATTTATCTATTAGAAATTACTGTATACTGTAATGGTAATGGATACAAATATGTATTTTTGTACTTATAAATCATATTTTGGGTATACATAAACAAAAGTATCATATATATATATATTTGGGATATAAAATGTATATACAAACGTATTTGATATATGTTAATATATAAATGTACGAATTTTGGAAATGTGCAATTATAGCAAGTAAATTATATTGGTATATATTTTAGATATATTTCATGAATTATGTATATATATATATATATACATACAGGTATTATTTTATATGCAAGTATTAATTATTTTTAAAGTATATAGTTATACATATATCTATTATTGATATTGATGGAAATTATATGTAATTAATTAATAAGATGTTTATTTAAATATGTAGTCCTACTAGATGACCCTAGTTGACTAGTGCCCTGTCTGACATGGCCCTGAGGCCAGTGTTTATAGACTGTGTGTTAGCGTAGCATCTGATGCAAATGTGGTTTGATTGTGTTATGTTTATAGGACTGTTGGGTTACCCAGGGGATACTCTGGAACAGGACATCCATAAATATCAGCTAAGGACCCAAGGCAAGTACATTCTCTGATAATTTCCAATTCTTGATAAATTCTATAAGTTCAAAAATCATGAAATGTTACATCTGAATCTTTGTCACTGTGCTACACGGACTAGTATAGCTTGGATTTACAGTCATGAGATGTTACCATTATTATCGTATTGACATTGTACACGACATGTATATTTAGAAACCGTACATGATAGACTTTACTTGCTCGTGTATCGTGACGTGTCATGGTTGGATCCACAGTACTAGTTGGGGGCGGGAAAGTAGTTAGTAAGAAATATGATCATAACCTCTCATTGTAATATATAAATTGTAAGTGTTGATCATGCTCTTCACCCATGATTAGCCAGGCCCTGTAGCTACTGTACATGTTCCCAAGCCGATCACATTTTGAAACTACTATTTCAAACACTTAGAATAGATTACAGTTCCCTATTTTAAATCATATACTACATCACCCGTATATGATACTGTTCCTTGTTCTTTTATTTCCATACATGCACTGACTATATCATAATTGCCTATTACCTGTCTCTTTACATTGCCTGTCTCTCTTAAAATTGCCATTGCATTTATTTCACTGTCTTCTCAGTAGCTAGCATAACATGTTTTATTGTATTATAGACATTATCAATTAATGGAACTGTTATTTGAGATTGTGCTTTGCTCCTTCCTGACTGGAAATATTTTTCCAGACTATGCCTTAGATGATCGCTGTCCGACACTTATGGTGAGTAGCTGCAGACTTGGTAGTTAGCTGTGATTCTGGAAGGTCTAGACGGAATTATTATTTCTTGTTAGTTTTAAGTAGACTATTTGGTACCGGATTTGTCTCCGGCATTTTGATGATTCTTGGATGTGGTTAAGTTAAGTTATTTATTGTGTTGTGTTTAATTTTAGTTTTTATTCGAAATCTTATCGTGCTGTTAGTCTGTGATTGAGTATATGTTCATTTATTTGTGTCATCCGTGCCTCCTAATGGAGATTGGATGTTTGCGTGACATTAGTTAGATAGTATCAATACCTAGACAGCGTTCTACCGCCGATGCTGCGGCGTAGGCTGGACGTACCCACGCACTCGTGCCCCTAAACCGGGTGCGGGTCGTGACACATTTTTAGTGGTGGCCCATGCAGGTCAGACTTCGCGAGTTGTGCGACGTCGTAGTAGTGTGACATCCTTGTTGTACTACTGCGTGCCTGCTATAGGACATAGGACATAGGGTACTAGGACGAGAGCAAATACTCAATCACAATTCCTTGAGAGATTCCTGGGATGACCCCTGAGAATCTCATTATAAACTTCCAATTTAAATCATTCCCTTGTTCTGTCCATTCTCACTTGTTGATATTGAATTTGATTGTGTTGATTTGTTATTAAATTAGGATTTTGGTTTCACTTGATTTGATTGTTGTTAATTAGGTATTTAAGTTAGGATTTTGGGTTTCATTGTAGGGTTAATTTCATATTAAGAAGAATTTGCAGACTGAATTATGATATTATCTGATAACACATGTCGAGGAGGACAGTGAAAACAATTAACATTAGGGCTATTGGACTACGAAAGGTGAATTTTAATTTTAATTTTGAGGATTGAAAATGAGTTTCAAATTTTAAGAATTTTTGAGAGGTTGAGATATTATGTTAATAAAACCTTATTTTGAAGATTTCAATGAATTGCAAAGTTTTGAAATTTGAGGAGTTGAAATAGGGTTATTAAAATTTTATTTTCGAGGAATTCAGATTCAATTTGATGAACCTAGACAAGTCTGTAAGGATTTTAGGTGATTAAGTCTTCATTTCAGTATTTAAATAATTGACATTGAGGGGAGTGTATGCAATTTACTTTAAATTTTATTCGAGGAGTTATTTTTGAGGAATTTTATTTGAGGATAAAATCTTATAGTGAGAGAGATATATTAGTATATAAGTAGATGAGGTGCATGTGTAAGGATTTGTTGGCTTATGCATGATTGAGATTCACTGCAAACTGACTTGGGTGATCATCAAGGGATTGTATTAGAAAGTGCAGTAGTTAGTATGATGTGTTGCAACTGTTATGCATTGAGTGATAAGATTAACTAGTATTAGCGATTGCAGTAGGTAAGGAAGCCAATAGTAAGTGTTTGTGATAGAACTGTGATCCCTAGGGGATATAGGTATTAGACCTTGGATGTATTTTTGACCTGTGCAATCACAACTAGGGTTTATTTCCAATCTCTCTATCTTGAATGTTGCTTCTTTAGAATTATACTGTCCTTCCTTGATGATATCGCATTTTGCCTTAATTGATTCTTTGGGATCTGTCTTCAGGATGTCGCCGCAGACAAGGTCTATGAGAGCGGGAACACCAGTTTTAGAGGGGTCTGCCACCTCTCCACCTGATGGACAGACATCCGTAGTTCCTCCTACATCCCCGATGCACGTAGGTGATCCTCCTCCTCCACCTGTTAAGAGGATAGCCGCAGCTGTGACGGACAACCTTCCTCCTCCATCAACTCCGATTCCAGGAGGTTTGCCCATTGACGGAACGCAGATGTTTACCTTGATCCAAGGCATGGTAGATGCCCAGAGAGTGACGGCAGACGCTCAGCGAGTTCAAGCTGAGGCTCAGAAGGTGCAAGCAGAAGCGTACCAGGCACAAACCGAGCTGATGAAAGAAAACATGGAGAATGCTCATCAAGTGACTCTCCAAGCTTTGGAGAAAGTAGCCCAGTACCAGCAGTTTCCTGGCCAGCAGAGATCAGGCACTATAGTGGATTTCAAAAGGATGATGCCTCGAGAGTTCAAAGGTACCGAAGGGATACTCTACGCTGACGACTGGTTAGAAGATATAGAGAGAAGCTTGCGATTGACCCAGATTCCGGAGAACTTGCAGATAGAAGCCGCTGGCAGTCAAATGTTCGATATCGCACTCACGTGGTATCGCACAGAGCCGAGAATTACTGCACAAGGACTTACTTGGGAGACCTTCAAGGAACTCTTCAAGGAGAAGTTCTTTCCCGACGTGGCAATGGGAGCCTTGGAAAGTCAGTTTCATGACTTAGTTCAAGGAAACATGTCGGTCGACGAGTACGCTGCAGAATTCTGTAGATTGAGCCGTTTTGCATCGTCTATGATTCGAGACCCAGGAGATCGAGCTCGGAAATTTAGAAAGGGATTGACAAGAGAGATTAAGTCGCGCACTTCTGGTCGTCGTACCGCTACCTTTGAGGCTATCTTGATGGATGCTCAGATTGCAGAAGAGGACCTGGATCTCAGGCCTAAGAGGAGTCACGATACTTTTGGAGATACGAATGATAGCGCAAGACAGGCCAAGCATCCCCGTATTCAGCACCAACAGCAGTACCAAGTACCATTTCAGGTTCAGCAACAACCATGGACATTTCAGCATCCACCGCAGTACCTAGCACCAGTTCCTATCCAGCGACAGCCCTGGGCATTTCAGTATCAACAGCAGTACCCGGCACCAGTTCCTGTACAGCAGGATCAACGAACTTGTCACTTCTGTAAGAAGCCAGGTCACCTTTGGGAGAGCTGTAGAACGAGGCTAGGACTTTGTTTGCACTGTGGCACTGCGGGACATCGAGTAAAGGATTGCCTTCGAGTCCCTCATCTTCTCAGCCATCACGCAGCTTCAGACTACAGAGATCCAGTTAGGCTACCTGTGGAACCGTACATTGCTCAGTACCTGCAAAGGGAACCACCCCAGCAGGGCGGGCATTTTGCGATGACGGTCGAGGAGACCGATACTGCAGGTAATGTGTTAGCAATTTCTGTTCCTTCCTTCCTTCTGTTCCTATCTATTTTGATTGCTTAGTACCGTAGTTGTATGCATGGTTCTTGTTATAATGTAGTTAGTAGTACCCCTGATACATGGACTGCAACACCTTAACAAATGAGACCATAACCATGTATGTTCCCCCTAGATTGTATGTGGTAGGACTATAGGTAGAATTTTCTTAGACCGTGATTATTGGTGTTGACTGTAGTGAAGATTCATGAAGGAGTTATGACTTGACAAGAGGAACAAGATGATTAAAATTTGAGGATAATTATTGATTTAAATAAATGGTTAAGAAATTAACATGGCGTAATTGGTGGTTAATTAATTCCAAGAAAGATTATGACATGTTTAAGTTGGTTATTAATTTGGAAATTTTGGGAGATTTATCAATGTATTTATTTAATTGCGAGTTATGAATTTTAGAACTTTATATTTGAATGTGACATTTGGAGAATCCTTAAATATCATATTGTTGAATTTAATTGAGGGAATAATAGTGTGTATGATTTAAACACTAGTATGAGGATTTTAAAATTTCGAGGACGAAATTCTTTTAAGGTGGGTAGACTTGTCACTACCACATTCTGAAAACAGGGGGAATTTTCGAATTTTTACAATATTTAATATTATGTTATTTTTAATTAATTAATTGCATAATAGTAGATTGATTTAAATAATTATTATGTGTGATGTGTAATTAAATATATAATTATATGCAGTGTTAATTATTTTATTTTAGCTAGCAGACTAGACCTAGAAGCCCAGTAGACAAACCCCTGTCCGAATTATAGAATTCTGGATTCTATTATTTTATTTAGAATTTAATATTTGGAGATTGTAATTAATTACTGTATTTTATTTAATATTTGCGCAATTGCCTTTGCTTCGATATTGGGAGCACTATCCAGACTTTTATCTTCCAACAAATTTCACAATCTTGCTCTAGACATGCCCGCCTTCCATTCTGCTATTTTTGCAACTCATAATTTTGCTTCCTGTACGTTGTTTCTGGCCGCACAAAAATCGTCGCGGACGTTTATTTTAAATTTCCTATTTTTGTATCGTTGTGCGTTCCAATAGAAAATTGGAGGCCATCTTGACCTATTTTTCGTGCGGCCCAAATTAGGGTAATATTCTGTTCTGAGTCTTCTTCAATATTGGTATTGATGCCTTGATCTGATTTTGACCCCAAGTACTCCTAATTAATTGTTGAACACAACTTGCATTTATTTCTATTTAATTTGAGGATACCATTTTATCTGATTTAAAAATCCCAAATTAATTCCAGTGCCCTACAAATTCAGCCCATACCCATCTTACAGTGCCCCTGACCCTACAAAACATCGGACCCCGAATCGCCCGCCCAATTTCGTCATTTCATGTGTTGGTGCAATTTCCCGAATTAAAGGGGGGCCAAATTGCAAATTGGCATTTTGTGGCCTCACCCAATTATTTTAATCAATGAGGGAGCCTATTAATTTTAATTAAGAACCCTCATCCCCCATGAATAATTTCCTCATGTTCCATCCTAGCCACTCATTCAAGTGGGTCAAATCCTCACCCTACATCACACCCTCTCTCATCCTATTTAATATCATGTCACCCTCAAACCCTAATCCCTAGAAACCTAGAAAACAACACCCCCTCTCAAGCCTCCAACGTATGAAACCCTTTTCTCCATTCTTCTTCCTTTCTTCTTTCTTTTTCTTCTTCCTTTCTTCTTCTCCTTCTTCCTTTCTCTTTCTTCTTTCTTAGTTTTTATTTGAAATTGAATTCAAATCCAAAGAGGGGGGAAAGAGGGGAACCCTGTTCACCCCCTGTGCTTCCCGGCCCCCTCTGAACCCGGTGGCCCTCCCCCTCTGCATCAGCCCCGTCCGGCGGCTGTTCCTCCACCTCTCCCTCAACGTTAACTCCCCCATCCTCGCTGTCATCTCCGGGCCGGCCTGCACTCCGGCCGACGTCCCCATCTGCAGTCCCTCCGGCGGCCTGCAGTAGTTCCCGCCGGCTGCTCCTGCTGCATCCCTCCGTCCGGCGAGCGACTCCGGCGGCCAGGCCGAACCCATCCTCAGGCGGCCCTCTTCCCTCGACTCCTCCTCCTGAACCGACTCCCGCTGCCACCTATCACCTCCACCTCCATCCTCGATCACCCATCAATCCATCACCACCTCGACTCCGGTTGCATCTCCACCTATCACCACCACGGGAATCCCTCCGGCGACCGAGTCCCCCATCCTCCCTGCTGTCCTTCTCCCCATCTCTGCCAAGCCACCTCCCCCCACCACACACGATCATCTTCCTCGGCGAAGCTCCTCCGGGCCGCTGCCAATACACCATTCATCCACCACCATCATCTACAACTCCCCTGCTGCTGCGGCTGCTCCTTCCTTCAAACTCCGGCGGCCGGCCAGCGAGCCCGACCACCCCCTCACTGTAAGGTCCCCTCCTTCTTCTTCCCTTCTTTCTCTTTATATATATATGTATATATATATATGTATATATACATATGTATATACATGTTTACATATATATTTAATGTGTATAAATATACATGTATGTATATATCTAATTAATATTAATAAATGTGTATATAGTATTATTTTATTAATTGTTTAATTAGTATATATATACTATTGGTATACGTATAAATGTATATTTCTTATATACTTAATATATATTTTAATAGAAGAAGGGAATACATGTATATATGTATATATTTTGTAAATGTATATTGTCTATTTTATTTAATGATGGTAAATATATATACACATATTTGTATAATGTAATTAGTATATGTAAATGTATATATATTTAATTAAAATGTGAAAATTAGTAGATGTATTTAAATTAATTTGTATATATACCAATGTATAAGCATATGTAAATATTAGCATGTATTTGTCTAGCACTTAATTAATTAAGGTTTAATATATATTAGTATGGTATATTAATCAATGTATTGTATATGTAATATATTCATGTATATATGACCAATGTATATTTGTATATATATTAATAAATATGTATAGTATATCTATATATTTAATATATGAATGCAATATGTACAAGTATATTTTTAAATAAATGTTAACATATAAATAAGTATATCAATTATTTTATTAAATTGTAATTGAGTATGTATCAAATTAATATTTTTATGAATAGCCTTTATTTAATTAAATTATGTTTAAAATGTATATTATTTATCTATTAGAAATTACTGTATACTGTAATGGTAATGGATACAAATATGTATTTTTGTACTTATAAATCATATTTTGGGTATACATAAACAAAAGTATCATATATATATATATTTGGGATATAAAATGTATATACAAACGTATTTGATATATGTTAATATATAAATGTACGAATTTTGGAAATGTGCAATTATAGCAAGTAAATTATATTGGTATATATTTTAGATATATTTCATGAATTATGTATATATATATATATATACATACAGGTATTATTTTATATGCAAGTATTAATTATTTTTAAAGTATATAGTTATACATATATCTATTATTGATATTGATGGAAATTATATGTAATTAATTAATAAGATGTTTATTTAAATATGTAGTCCTACTAGATGACCCTAGTTGACTAGTGCCCTGTCTGACATGGCCCTGAGGCCAGTGTTTATAGACTGTGTGTTAGCGTAGCATCTGATGCAAATGTGGTTTGATTGTGTTATGTTTATAGGACTGTTGGGTTACCCAGGGGATACTCTGGAACAGGACATCCATAAATATCAGCTAAGGACCCAAGGCAAGTACATTCTCTGATAATTTTCAATTCTTGATAAATTCTATAAGTTCAAAAATCATGAAATGTTACATCTGAATCTTTGTCACTGTGCTACACGGACTAGTATAGCTTGGATTTACAGTCATGAGATGTTACCATTATTATCGTATTGACATTGTACACGACATGTATATTTAGAAACCGTACATGATAGACTTTACTTGCTCGTGTATCGTGACGTGTCATGGTTGGATCCACAGTACTAGTTGGGGGCGGGGAAGTAGTTAGTAAGAAATGTGATCATAACCTCTCATTGTAATATATAAATTGTAAGTGTTGATCATGCTCTTCACCCATGATTAGCCAGGCCCTGTAGCTACTGTACATGTTCCCAAGCCGATCACATTTTGAAACTACTATTTTAAACACTTAGAATAGATTACAGTTCCCTATTTTAAATCATATACTACATCACCCGTATATGATACTGTTCCTTGTTCTTTTATTTCCATACATGCACTGACTATATCATAATTGCCTATTACCTGTCTCTTTACATTGCCTGTCTCTCTTAAAATTGCCATTGCATTTATTTCACTGTCTTCTCAGTAGCTAGCATAACATGTTTTATTGTATTATAGACATTATCAATTAATGGAACTGTTATTTGAGATTGTGCTTTGCTCCTTCCTGACTGGAAATATTTTTCCAGACTATGCCTTAGATGATCGCTGTCCGACACTTATGGTGAGTAGCTGCAGACTTGGTAGTTAGCTGTGATTCTGGAAGGTCTAGACGGAATTATTATTTCTTGTTAGTTTTAAGTAGACTATTTGGTACCGGATTTGTCTCCGGCATTTTGATGATTCTTGGATGTGGTTAAGTTAAGTTATTTATTGTGTTGTGTTTAATTTTAGTTTTTATTCGAAATCTTATCGTGCTGTTAGTCTGTGATTGAGTATATGTTCATTTATTTGTGTCATCCGTGCCTCCTAATGGAGATTGGATGTTTGCGTGACATTAGTTAGATAGTATCAATACCTAGACAGCGTTCTACCGCCGATGCTGCGGCGTAGGCTGGACGTACCCACGCACTCGTGCCCCTAAACCGGGTGCGGGTCGTGACAAATCCCTCACTCATATATATATATATATATTAGTCACAGTAACTGAGCTCGGGTACTCCCTTATATCTGATACACTCTGGTACCCCTTCTCTGAATACTAAAAAAAATTGAGCACCAACTAAGTAGTTTTTCCCCACATCAGTACATGTTCCTTTGGTTCTTTACCTGAACTGCAACCTAATCTTAAGATCACTAATACCACTCCTCACTCTCTTGCTACTACCACTTCACTCCCCAAGTTTTTGCACAGCAGTAAACTGCAAGTATTGGACAAATAACTTGCCACTGCATGCTGCAACCGAGCTTGCAGTGACATCCAACTACTAGTACCTACTGTGCAGAGCCTTAAGCAACTTCTACTACCTTCATACCCTTCCTGGTCTACACTTCCAAATCAGCACCCTTCCACATAGGACATGGGTATGCCACACTCACAGGTAGCCCTTATTCTTATACTTCTCATCTAATCTGACCCCACCTAATATCCTATGATCAATCTCGAGTATCACACATAGTTGTGTAAAACAACATAAGTTGCACTCTGACACTCATTCCACAAAAACCTAACTCTTCACACTGATTTCCTCAAGTCTGTCTTTGCTTTCCTTTGCTTCCTCTTGGATACTCCCTACTCGAGCTTGCACCAACTGACCTGATCCCTCTTGTACACTTAATTATTTGAATACAGACATCACATACTCGTAGTCTTCTATTCTGATACACCACTCATAAAAACCTCATCCTACATAATTGCCCCACTATAAAACCTGTACAAGTCCCCCTATCTTGCAATAACACAGTTCTTATGAAGCTCTACCCTTACTTGACTGAACCCGACCCCTTAGTCCCATGTGCATCAGTGCAAAGCTAATCACTCATCCCCTATCTCAGATCATTAACCACCCAACAATTCTAGTCTAAATGCACTGATGCAGTGCTACCCAACTGTGCACAATACCTCGTGCTCACACCCTTGTGTGCACATATATCACATCGTACTCCCTAAGCAACCCAATACACTCACAAGGCCACTATTCACCAATGGGGGTCAAGTATCAGTTATGATACTTAAATATCAACCAACTTTACCATAACACACCAATAGTAACAAATCAACAAACACCTAGTGTGCACAAGTTTGATACTCATGATACACTCCTCCACATCATGGTACACCATGCTAAAATAGGGGTAACACTAATATATATATCATATTTAATTAGAATAGCTAAAATTGATGCAATTAAAGGGGATTAAAACCAATGTACTCAAAACCCCCAAATTTGAGGCACAAAATAACATTCCACAAGAAAAAAAATCTAAATCTAGATAAATGAAGGCTTCAAACACTTAGATGTAGCCAAATAGAGTAAATTCTACCTATGAGAGGGTTCCTATAGGTCCAATGAGTGTTCTTAACCCTAAATAGAGTAGCAAATAGAGATTTACCTAGGTTTTGAGTGATCTCCTTGAAGATATCCGAATTTGGACACGAGAAAGACGAAGTGGACACGATCCTCAATACATGGACTTCTCTTCAAGCTTTCTCTAGCAATGACAAGCTCCAAGCCTCCTTAGAAAATAAAAATAAGAGGGATGAGGTTTGGAGTAGAGAAATTATGGTTTTCTCTCAAGTTTTGGGGATGAACTAATGGAGGTTGTCACGCCCCAGTCCCAAAATACGTAAGACTAGGAATACGTAAGCATGCCAGCCGTATGTATATGGAGACTCCAATATATGGAAACCATAACACATACGTATGCTGTATTATGAATAACAATTCACAAGTGGTATATATTCATCATAAGTCATAGGGCATAACTAAATCTCATCCACATAAATTATAAAGAATTAAATAACCAATCAACTATATAACTGAATCAAGTATAAGATGCTTGATACGAACAAGTAGTCGGGTGGAGACAAATCCACTACCAAACTAGAATATAAGAGAAATAAAATAAGTACATCATCTAATGAATAATGAGACTCGAAGAGAAGACCTCCTCGAAAGATAACTAGCAAGTCCTGATCCGTGCTCCTGCGAATAATCATGATCGTCTATACCTGGAAAAGGACCAGGGCCTTAGAGGGACGTAACAAGATACATAGAAGCATGCCAATAAAGTACTGAAAATAAATATCCAAGGGTCCCCTAACCATCTATGTGAATGCACTTTGAGAACAACTTTCCAACAAGTGGGCTATCTGGCTAAAATGGGATTGGCATGATTCTCTCGGAGAATCAGGGGCCTACAAAGCATGACATCTTTTGAATCTCAGAGGCCGCCAGGTAATAATATAGGGGTCATCATAACCGTGCATCTCGGGCGAAGCGTACGGGTTACACAAGGGAAGTGCAAAGGAGCCCAAACGCCTTACTTGTTGTTCTTTCCATCCCATGCTCTAAGCATGTCATATCCATGACATGATGATACCTCTAATAACTGCCAAGTCTTCTAGCATGCAAATTCTATCAGCAGTTATTCCCTATCGCACGTCCCATACATACAGGAGGCCAGCCTGTCATACAAGTCCGTGTCCTACATGAGACTCATACTCGTGTAACAGATGTGTCACGGCCAATAAAACCTAATGCTGCCTCCAATCATGTGGTGGTCTCGTAAAACTAGGTCAACATGCATAATATATATAATAAAGATAAAATACGACGCCACCGTCGTTGTACCCAAGTTATTCTTAGACGCACAGTTTATATAGCAGTTAAAATATATGAACTAAATGACAGAAATAAAATACATACACCATATGGAATATAAATCATAGTACAATGGCAAGGTTGTAAAACCCCTAATCCTAAAATCTTTATTTACCCTTTTTAATTAATTATTAATTTAATTATATTAATTAGTGGCTAATTAGGAGAAATAGATTTTTATTAATTTTTATTTTAGGTGTTGGTGAACTTAGGGGATTTATGGGGCCATTAGGAATTTTTTTGAATTTATTTCATCTAGGAGACCCCTTGAGCAGTTGCTAGCTTAATGGTGTACATTAATATAATTCTAGATTTTTCTATGAGTATATATATATATATATATATATATATTAAAATAAATATAAAAGAAAAAGAGTAAGAAAAGAAAAGAAATGAAAAAAAAACATTAATTTAAATAACTATTCTCTATTGGATCCTAACTATTCAAACCCACTACCCAAACCACCTACCCGCCCCTTGTGAGCCCAGCCACCTGCTGGCTCTTGCTACCAGCACCCACCCATGCAATTAGCACAGCAAACACCCCCTTTTGTTAGCAAATAAGCACACACCCCCTATTGCAAACCAGCAACACACAAACCCAATGACCCCCGCGGCTTATTGACGGAACCCAAGCCCCTTCTCTCGATTTTTCCTATATATATTCTTATTTCAACTAAAACCCTAACCCTTGATCATTCAAAATCTTCCTCTTCCCATGTAGACCTAGAGAGCGCCGCCACCGCAGCCAGAGAACCGCGTCAGGCCGTCCAAACCGACCCCGACGACCGCGACCCCGCGCACCCCGCGCACTGCAAAATTCAGCAGCGAGGTACCAATGTTACCACACAGTTTTCTGTCACCTCGCTCAACCAAGCGTTACCCCATCTTCACCGGTACGCTCACCCCTTAACCCTCTTTATTATCTGTGTGATAGTAGACCTCGAACAACGCATAATCATAGGCAAAAATAGCGCCAAAGTTGGCAGAAAAAGACCAATTTCTAGGATCGCAGAAAACTACGGTGATCACCGATGTTCCCGGATTCGTATCTCCTACCACAGAGATCCAAATTCAATGATTCTTTTTGGTATACGGAGACCACTTGACCTAATTTAATTTTTGTTAAATAACCCTAGATTATTAACTGCTGTAGATAGAATTAAATTTGTTGGAAAACCCTGAAAACATACTTTTTCCAGATTTCTAAAAGTTGTGAAACGGAGCGCGCCCCGCCAAACGGGACCGCCCTGCCGTGTACCAAGTATACCAAACGGTGCGCGCAGTGTAATCGGACATGTGAGAGTTCGCAGAAACTGATTTGGACGCGTGTGCGCGCCGGAATCAGCCCGTATCTGCGAACAAACCCCGTGTCACAACTTTTGTGAAAGTTGCGCACATTTTGTACACGCTCGTCAGATTGCGACGAAACTCATGTCACTGGACTCATGGTAATGCACTGGTCCTGTGACCCAATTGTCATGCAATTCTGAGATAGTTGACCAAGTCGCCAATTTACGGGCCCAACGGTAGATTTTTTGGGCAAAATTGTGTTCGGCCCATCAGAATCCACATTTGGACATACCGTTGGGTTCGTATTGACATCTAGAGTTTGTTTGAACTATAATTTGTCCCATTTAGAGACTATTACCCTTGGCACATTTTTTGGTGCAAAGTGGGCCACACGTGGACCCTACTTTTACCCAAAATTACCGTTTTGCCCCTGTGTCCAAATTGGACGAAAGGGAAGTGCTTTTTAGCTATTTTGCTTATTCTGGAAACGTTGGTGATATCTATTTAAGTATCCGGAGACATTTGTTCTGAGGCCATAGCTTCCGATCCTGTGTGTTGGACTTTTGGACGTTACACTTTGCAGCTTTCTTTCCAGGCATGATACCTTGCCAAATTGCTTACAGTATTTTGCATGCTTAGTATATTTTTGTATATTTATTGCATTTATGTTTATTTATTGCATATGTAGTTCCTTTCAGTCATTACTATATATTAGATATGTTGACACACACTTGACACTTAGTATCATGAGAGGACAATCATTAGGCGTATGGGCTTTTAACCACTCTGGTAAACCGTAGAATATAGCTCGCACTACGGGCGTGTGTCGTGCTGGTCGCTACCCCCACGGTATATCAATTTCTGTTGTCTCGCTGGTCGCTACCCCCGCGGTATGTCAATTTCTGATGTCCACTAACGAGTGTGTGAGTTGTGAGGTAGATCGAGTAGCCTACCCTTGCCCATACGTCAAAAAGTTTTCCTTATTTGCATTCATATAGATTGTCTTGTATAGCGTTCTTATATATTTTCAAATATTATGCATGTTTACTGTATTCAAATTGGCTTGCTTCTATGTATCTTGTTACGTCTCTCTGAGGACCTGGTCCCTTTCCAGGTGTATCTGTTCTTGAGTATTCGCAGGAGCGTAGATTCGGATGGTTATATATTTTTCGAGGATGTCTTCTCTTCGAGCCTGTGATTGTTAGCTGATATTCTTATATTGTGTTTTTGTGTTGTACTTTTCCATTCGAGTTGGTAGTAGATTTGTTTCCATCCAACTATCGTCTTTAGATACTTCTTATTGAGATCTAGTTATATAGATGTTGGTTATTTATTTATATTGATTTTCTGTGGATGAGATTTAGATTGTACCCTGTGACTTGTGATACATTTTATACCACTTTTGAATTTGATATTCATATTAGAGCGTACATATGGGTTATAGTTTCCACATATTGGAGTTGCCATATCCATATGCCTGGCATGCTTACGTGTCCTAGTCCTATGTATTTTGGGACTGGGGCATGATATATTTTTGCGATGGCCAATGCAGGTCGAGAGCATATTGTCTCGGTTACGTTACTGTACCGAGCAAGCCTGCAAATAGGATTAGAATATAGGATATCATCCACTATTGACAATGATTCACTCTCCTTCCAATCCATTCTATTGGAATAATTGTATCCTGCTTGATTCATGTACTTCCCTGATAATTTCTTGAGTATAGCCCCCTCCTAGAATATATAAGTCCCTGTTGTTAGATGATAAGTAAGGTAACCTTCCTATTAAGAGTACCACCAGAGTGTTGACACACCACTAAGTTAGAATAGCTAGTGAACCCTAGAATTCCTTATCTATATATTGGTTTACCATTACCCCTTGATGTATTATGGAAGACTTGAGAGTAGTATAAACACTATTAGAGTCAGTTAGAAATTTTACCATAATGTTTGACCCTAATATTGAGGAACCAATAGAAATCCAAGGTTCAGTATTAGGACTAATCTAGCTTTTTGTGGTGAGATAGTACTAGAGTACTATAAATTTAGCTTTTGTCTTAATAGTAGCAGACAGTACCTTAGAAACCCAAGAGCAATGCATAGAATATTTTCTTGATCATACCTCAAACACAGAGATTAGCATAACATCTTTCCTTAGAAAACTATGCCATTATCTAGAGTCTTTATATTTAGTTTTATGACTTGTTCCTCTGAACCCTTAGCGCTCGCTATTAGTGAGACGACTAAATTTTTTTTCCTTCATCTTTTAACTCGTGCTACCTGACGCCTCTGATTATAGACCAAGTGATTTTATTCTATGTTAGAATATATAGCTTGCTAAAATTTTGGTTGTTACTCTTGAATTTTTGAATTATGTGATTGGTAATTAGAACTTGATAGTTTTAAGTTATTCTCGTAGATTATGACCTGATGATTATCCCTTAGTTTTCAAATTGCGTAACATATACCCCACCTCGATACGAGTTATATACCCTTTCCCTCAAGGCCAGTGACTTTCCATTCTTACTATTGATACTTGGTCTATAAGCGCTATGACTAAGACTTAATACGACCATGACCTATGTAATGAAAGAGGATACCCTAATAAGTACCAAGACTCCTTCTCGTTGACCTTAACAGGAGTTTCTACGGTATCCTTAAGACAATTACAGTATTAGTTTATTGTTATAAGTTATATAGTATGTCTCACAACCTAGTATCACATAGTCTTTTGACCTATTATTGAAGTGTAGCTGAATGACATTAACTGTATGCTAGCATAAGAAGATAATGTTTCATCAGACTATAGAACTTAGAAGCCCATAACCCTATTTGATCGACTATCGACTTAGACAAGGAGTTAGTATGACAACTGTAGAGATTGTAAGAGTCCTATCTTCTTTGAGAACTTGGATTATTTTGTAACTTCTCTCATCATAATCTAGAGTATTTATATTTTCTGTACTACCTCGATTTATGCTGCTATTATAGCCTACATTTTGCAAGCTTATTCTTTTATCGAGATTTCTCATGACATATGTATTATTGGGTGCACACAATGATACAATTGCCTAATCAGAATCGGTGTATTAAGGTCTAGCTAACCTTAGTACGCTTGGTTCGCTCTTCGCATGGCTACTTTACGTGAATTGAGATATAGGGTAGTAGACGAATATACTTGCCCCTAGACATGTCTGACATATCGTATCGGTTACATAACTGTACTGATACGAGCATGTAAATAGAAAATTACCAAAATATAATTTTAATCCACAACTGCCCTGACAACTCTCTTTTCGAATTCTTTAATCTCTTTGAACCTCGTACTTGTATTCTATCACCTTTACCTTAAATTCTTTATTATTGCTCTCTGTCTTCCCTTATTTCGGAAAGATGAAACCTCGTGTTTGGTATAAGTTGACACACTGATAGTACTAGATATACCCCATAAGGCTAATCACATAACTTAGTGACTCTCTTTTATAATTGAGTAAGGGCATATCATAGGTGATATGTTTGGTGTTAAAACTTTGAGGATTGAATAACATGATTGAATAATTAAGGAATAATTTTTCTAGATGTATAGCCTTAGGTGATATATGGATAAATTTTAAGTTCGGTAGATTGTAAACCCCTCACCCAAAATTAGATCTACTTGGCTTAGATAGTGAGACTAAGGCTAGATTGAATCCAGTTAGAGATAGAACATAGTTTTTTTATTTAATTTTTTAATAATTATATCACTTAGCGCACCTTACCGTACTTCGATAATTGGAGCACTACACTAGCCACTGCCTTCCTGCAAATTCCATACCCTTATCCTAGACGTGCCCATCTTCCATTCTGACCTTTGTGCAACTTATAATTAAGCTCCCTTGTACTACATTTTGTTCGTGCAACATCACCCACTCCTTTAAACCTAGCCTTGTATTTTAAATAATGCAAATCTTATACCATCCTTGACTTTCTACCGCGACTTAATTTTAATTTCGAGGATAAAATTTTTATAAGTTGGGTAGAATGTAAAACCCTTAATCCTAAAATCTGTATTTACCCTTTTTAAATAATTATTAATTTAATTGTAGTAATTAGTGGCTAATAAGGAGAAATAGATTTTTATTAATTTTTATTTTAGGTATTGGTGAACTTAGGGGATTTATGGGGCCATTAGGAATTTTTTCGAATTTATTTCATGTAGGAGACCCCTTGAGCAGTTACTAGCTTAATGGTGTGAATTAATATAATTCTAAATTTTTCTATGAGTATATATATATATATATATATATATATATATATATATATATATATATATATATATATTAAAAGAAATATAAAAGAAAAAGAGTAAGAAAAGAAAAGAAATGGAAAAAGAAAAACCATTAATTTAAATAACTATTCCCTATTGGATCCTAACTATTCAAACCCGCTACCCAAACCACCTACCCGCCCCTTGTGAGCCCAGCCACCCGTTGGCTCTTGCTACCAGCACCCACCCGTGCAATTAGCACAGCAAACACCCCCTTTTTTTAGCAAATAAGCGTACCCCCCATTGCAAAACAGCAACACACAAACCCAATGACCCCCGCGGCTTATTGACGGAACCCGACCCCCCTCTCTCAACTTTTCCTATATATATTCTTATTTCAACTAAAACCCTAACCCTAGATCATTCAAACTCTTACTCTTCCCATCTAGACCTAGAGAGCGCCGCCACTGCAGCCGGAGAACCGCGCCAGGCCGTCCGAACCGACTCCGACGACCGTGACCCGACGCACCACGCGCACTGCAGAATTCAGCAGCGAGGTACCTGTGTTCCCGTGCAGTTTTCCGTCACCTCGCTCAACCAAATGTCACCCCGTCTTCACCGGTACGTTCACCCCTTAACCCTCTTCATTATCTGTATAATAGTAGACCTCGAACAACGCGTAACCATAGGTAAAAATAGCACCAAAGTTGGCAGAAAAAGACCAATTTCTGGGATCGCAGAAAACTACGGTGATCACCTATGTTCCCGGATTCGTATCTCCCACCAGAGAGATCCGAATTTGATGATTCTTTTTTGTATACGGAGACCACTTGACCTAGTTTAATTTATGTTAAATAACTCTAGATTATTAACTGTTGTAGGTAGAAATAAATTCGTTGGAAAACCCCGAAAACAAACTTGTTTTAGATTTCCAAAAGTTGTGAAACGGAGCGCGTCCCGCCAAACGGGACCGCCCCGTCGTGTACCAAGTGTACCAAACGGTGTGTGTAGCGTAACTGGACACGTTAGTGTTCGCAGAAACTGATTCAGACGCATGTGCGGGTCGAAATCAGCCCGTATCCGCGAACAAATCCCATGTCACAACTTTTGCAAAAGTCGCGCGCATTTTGTGTACGCTCGTCATATTGTGACGAAACTTGCGCCATTGGACTCATGGTAATGCGCTGGTCCTGTGACCCAATTTTCACGCAATTCTGAGATAGTTGACCAAGTCGCCAATTGGCGGGCCCCACGGTTGACTTTTTGGGCAAAATTATGTTCGGCCCATTGGAATCCATATTTGGACATACCGTTGGGTTCGTATTGACATCTAAAGTTTGTTTGACCTATAATTTGTCCCATTTAGAGACTGTTAACCTTGGCACGATTTTTGGTGCAAAGTGGGCCACACGTGGACCCCACTTTTACCCAAAATTATCGTTTTGCCCCTGTATCCAAATTGGACGAAAGGGAAGTGCTTTTTAGCTATTTTGCTTATTCTGGGAACGTTGGTGATATCTATTTTAGCATCCGGAGACATTTGTTCTGAGGCCATAGCTTCCGATCCTGTGTGTTGGACTTCTGGACGTTACACTTTGCAGCTTCCTTGCCCGGCAAGATACCTTGCCAAATTGCTTACAGTATTTTTTATGCTTAATATATTTCTGTATATTTATTGTATTTTTGTTTATTTATTGCATATGTAGTTCCTTTCAGTCATTACTATATATTAGATATGTTGACACACACTTGACACTTAGTATCATGAGAGGACAATCATTAGGCGTATGGCCTTTTAACCACTCTGGTAAACCGTAGTATATAGCTCGCACTACGGGCGTGTGTCGCGCTGGTCGCTACCCCCGCGGTATGTCAATTTTTGGAGTCTCGCTGGTCGCTACCCCCGCGGTATATCGATTTCTGATGTCCACTGACGAGTGTGTGAGTTGTGAGGTAGATCGAGTAGCCTACCCTTGCCCATACGTCGAAAAGTTTTCCTCATTTGCATTCATATAGATTGTCTTGTACAGCGTACTTATATATTTTTAAACATTATGCATGTTTACTGTATTCAAATTGGCTTGCTTCTATGTATCTTGTTACGTCCCTCTGAGGACCTGGTCCCTTTCCAGGTGTATCTGTTCTTGAGTATTCGCAGGAGCGCAGATTCGGATGGTTATATATGTTTCGAGGATTTCTTCTCTTCCAGTCCGTGATTGTTAGCTGATATTTTTATATTATGTTTTTGTGTTATACTTTTCCATTCGAGTTGGTAGTGGATTTGTTTCCATCCAACTATCATCTTTAGATACTTCTTATTGAGATCTAGTTATATAGATGTTGGTTATTTATTTATATTGATTTTCTGTGGATGAGATTTAGATTGTACCCTGTGACTTGTGATACATTTTATACCACTTGTGGATTTGATATTCATATTACAACATACGTATGTGTTATGGTTTCCATATATTGGAGTTGTCATATCCATGCGGCTGGCATGCTTACATGTCCTAGTCCTATGTATTTTGGGACTGGGGCATGACAAAGGTATACTTGCCTGGCAAGATGCTGCGTAATATAAACGTCCAAGTGTCAAATAGAGAGGATCAGAAACTATAGCCACCGAATAAACGTCTCCGGATGCTGAAATAAATATCACCAACGTTCCCAGAATAAGCGAGATAGCTAGAAAACACTACCCTTTAGTCCAATTTGGATACAGGGGCAAAATAATAATTTCGAGTCAAAGCGGGGTCCACATGTGGCCCACTTTGATCGAAATACGTGCCAGAGATAAAGGTATCTAAATGGGATAAATTATAGGTCAAACAAATCCTAAACGTCCATATGAATTCAACGGTATGTCCAATTTTGGATTCCGGTGAGCCGAACACAAATTCGCTCTTAAAGTCAACCGTGGGCCCCGCATATAGGCTACTTGGTCAACTATCTCAAAATCGCATAAAACATAGGTCACAGGACCAGCGTGATACCACGAATACAATGGCACAAGCTTCGTCACATTCCGACGAGCGTATACAAAATGGTGCGATATTTTACAAAAGTTGCGATACAAGAACTTTATACGGATACGGGTTAATTCCTACGCGCACACACGTCCAAATTATTTTCTGCAAAAGCCCACACGTCAGGGCATACCATGCGCGCCTTTTTAGTACAATTGGTACGCGACGGGACGGTCCCGTTTGGCAGGGCGCGCTCCGTATCGTAAATTCTAAAGTTTTAGAAACAAGTTTTTCTCATTTTTCAACCCAATTTATCTCTGAATTTAACAAAATAAAATAAAATAATCTAATTAACAGAGAATGATCTCGGTTATATGGACTTCACATAGAAAAAGGTAAATTTCAATTCGACGTCTGTGGAGGAAGATATCAGTCCTTAAATATCAATCATTGAAACGGTTTTCTGTAGTTTAAAATTATGTTGTTTTTCCTAAACTTGGCCTCGATTTCTACCTAGTGTTAAGCGTCGTTCGATGGAAGCTAATTTACAGGGTTGAGAGGGGGATAGGTCATGAACGTACCGGTGAAGACGGCTTGGAAATCGGTCGACCGACGAGGCGGTAAACAACGCGTGAGGTAGGGCACGTCGCTGCCAAATTCTGCTGTGGTGTTCGCACTGTCGCGCGGGTGTGCGGAGGCGGCGGTGGTGCTCCGGTGGCTGTGCGGTGGCTGCACGGTCGTCGAGGTCGGCGACGTTGGGAAGTGGGCGATTAGATGACTAGTTTAGGGTTAGGGTATATGATAGATGCATATATATATATATATATATATATATATATATATATATAGGAAGAGTAGGGAACGAGGTCTCGGGTCCTGGCCGCGGGGGGAGCTATCCGCTGGGTTGGGGTTAGGCGGGATGGGGTTTTTTAGGAAATTAGACTTAAGGTTAAGTGAAGGTTAGTTTTCTTTAGGGTGTTATTATTATTATTATTTTTCTTCTTTTTCCTTTTCTTTCTTCTCTTCTTATATACTCATTTATTTTCTTTAATACTATTTATCTATATATACATATACATATACATATATATATATATATATATATATATATATATATATATATATATATATATATATATATATATATATATATATATATATATATATATATGGTAATAAAATTCCAGAAAAAAATTTATTTGTACAATCTAAAATTCTATCATACTTCTACATGTGTCCTAAAATAAAATAGAATAATAGCTTTGCTCCATAAGCTTCTAGATGAATATTGACCTAGTAATTAAAATTCAATAAATTCTATTTTTCTAATTATCTAAGAAATACTATTAAATAATTAATTGAATAATTAATATTTAAAATTAGAAGGTTTTACATTCTACCCAACTTAAAAGAATTTCGTTCTCAAAATTAAAAATAAGGCATGATTTGCTAAATCCTTCACATTTGTGTATAAGGCAAGTCAATCGTAATCTCTTTGCAAAAATTTAAATAACAACATCCAAATCTCATTCAAATCTATATGACATTCCACATCAAAATTTACATCACAATTTTCAACTATCGTAATCTCCTCTAGATTTTGAACAATACACAATTCTAATCAAATCTTATTCCTATTCTCAACTTATGAATTTTGTACTCTTCAAATTTTAAACTCAATTTCCATCATCAATATTTCAAATGGGTGATCCAACAATCAAAGCTCAACTTTTAATTCAATTCATCAAATTGTAAAATTTTAAATCTAATTCACCAATTGTTCAAGTCTAAAATTCTATATTTATCCTCAAACTTTAAATTGATGATTCAACCTTCAATATTCAAAATTTAAATCATGTGCTCAAATTATAAATATTTGGTCCGCAATATCAAGATTTTAAAATTCATTAAATCCTCATCATCTTAATCATTCTTCTAAAATTCTCAAAATTAAAATGACTTAAATATCTCAATCTAATCTTACTAGATCATAATAAAAAAATTCACCTCAAGTTAGCAATGCGACTTCTACCCAACTTAGAATTTATCCATCTATCACATAAGGCTATACATTTAAGAAAACTTTCTCAAATTATTTAATCGTGTTATTCAATCCTCAAAAATTTTAACACCAAATATATCATATATGATATGCCCTTAATTATGAAAAATAGTCACCAAGTAATTTGATTGGCCTATGGGTATATCTAGTACTATCCGTGTATCAAACTTATACCAAGCACGAGCGTTCGTCTTTCCGAAATAGGGGAAGACGGAAAACAACAATAAAGAATTTAAGGAAGAGGTGATAGAATACACGTACGGGGTCCAAAGCGATTAAAGACTTCAAAAGGAAGTTGTCAAGGCAATTGTGGATTGAAATCTTATTTTGGTAAATTTCTATTCGCATGTTCACATCGAAATAGTTATGTGAACGATAAGATATGCTCGAACATATCTAAAGGCAAGTATATTCGTCTATATGTTGAGTCAACTATATCTCAATCTACGTAAAGTAGTCAGGCAAAGAGCGAACCAAGAACACTAAGGTTAGCTAGACCATAATACATTGATTCTGATTTAGACAATGTATTAGTAGGTGTCCCCAATAACACATATGTCATGAACAAGCTCGATAAAAGAATAAGCTTGCAAAACTAGGCTATAATAGCAGCATAAGTCGAGGTAGTACAGAAAATATAAGTACGTTGGATTATGATGAGAGAAGGTACAAAATAATTCAAGTTTTCCAAGAAGATGAGACTCATCCAGTGTTGTGCCTCTACAGTTGCCATACTAACTCCTTATCTAAGTCTCTAGTCGACCAAATGGGGGTATGGGCCTCTAAGTTCTATAGTATGGATAAACACTATCTTCTTATGCAAGTCTATGGTTGATGTCATTCAATTAGACTTTATTAATGGGTCAAGAGGACTATGTGATACTAGGTTGTGAGGTATACTATCCAACTTACAAAATTCATCTAAACTGTAACTGCCTTAAGGGAATTCTATAAAATAACCTTGTCCTTGTAAGTAAAGTGGAAACTTTTGTTAGGGTATACGAGGAAAGATCTTGGTACCTATTAGGGTATCTTATTGCATTATAAAACTCCATAGGTAATGGTCATCTTAAGTCTTAATCATAGTGCTTATAGAACAAAGTGGTAATATTAAGAATGGAGAAGTTACTGGCTCTCAAGTGAAGGAGGATATAACTTGTGCTGAGATGTGGGTACAAATTACATGATTTGAAACTAAAGGATAATCATAAAATCATAATCTAAAGAAACAACTCAACTATCAAGTTCTAACTACCAAGCACATAATTTCAAAATTCAAGATTAACAACTATAATCCTAGCAAACTATATATCCTAACATAAAAGGAAATCACTCGGTCTACAATCAGAAGGGTTAGGTGGCACAAATTAAAAGATGAAGGAAAATTTTTAGTCTTCGCACAAATAGCGAGCGTTAAGGTTTTGGAGGAACAAGATATGAAATTAAAATAGAGAGACTTTTGATAATATCATGGTTTTCTAAGGAAAATGTGGTATGCTAGTCTATGTGTTCGAGGTATGATCAAGGAAATATTATATTCATTCCTCTTGGCTTCCTAAGGTACTTTTTCCACGACCCGCACCCAAAAAATCGGGCATGAGTCGGAGGTACGTCTAGCCTATGCCGCAGAAACGGCGGTAGAACGCTGTAAAGGTCCGTTATAGGTCA
>JAYESA010000035.1:1042500-1045000 GCA_036927795.1 Iris macrosiphon | reverse complement strand
CTAATCATCGGGATACAAAGCGTGCTACCTCCCGCTTCATCCTGTACCACCATACATGCTCTCTCAGATCTTTATACATCTTGTTGGCACCTGGATGCATAGAGTACTGGGATCGATGCACCTCCTGAAGAACCTCCTCGCGCAACGACCCACTCGGCACATACAACCTGGTACCGTGCCGCAATGAACCATCATCTGCAATGGTGAAGTCATCTGATAATCCAATCTGAACCTGCGCCCTGATGCTCCTCAGGGACTCATCCTCAAACTGTGTAGCCCTGATCCGGTCTACCAACTCTTACTGAATCTGCAGTCCCCACATCTGTATCTCAACTCCAGGCACTATCACCTCAATGCCCAAGCTCTCTAGATCTGCCAGTAGATAACGATCTGTAGTCAGGCACATAGCTACCGGATACCTGCTCAGCGCATCCGCAACTACGTTCGCCTTCCCTGGATGGTACTAAAATAATATGTCGAAGTCTTTCATCAACTCCAACCATCTTCTCTGCCTCATGTTCAGCTCTTTTTGGGTAAAGACATACTTCAAGCTCTTGTCGTCTGTGAAGATCTCCACACGCTCTCCGTATAAATAGTGTTTTTACAACTTTAGAGCAAAGATGACCGCTGCCAACTCCAAATCGTGGGTATGGTAGTTCTTCTTATCAGGACATAATTGCCTAGAAGCATAGACAATAACTCTCCCATTCTACTGCAACACACAACCCAGTCCCTTTTCCGATGCATCACTATAGATAGTGAATCCTCCAGACCCTGATGGCAACGTCAACACTAGAGCTATTGTCAACCTCCTCTTCAGCTCATCAAAGGAGATCTGGCAATCCTCTGACCAAACAAACTCCATGTCCTTCCGGGTCAGCCTAGACAACGGCTCTGCAATCCGGGAAAAATCCTAAACAAATCTCCTGTAGTAACCTGCCAGTCCCAGGAAACTCCTGACCTCGGCTACTGAACTCGGAGCACTCCATGCCTCAACTGCCATAATCTTCCTCGGATCCATCGAGATTCTCTCTCCAGTCACCACATGACCAAGGAATTCAACCTTGTCAAGGAAGAACTCACACTTTGAAAGCTTTCCATAGAGCTTGTCCTTTCTGAGAGTCTCCAGCACTATCCTCAGATGCTCCTCATGCTCCTCTGGGGTCTTCGAATACACCAAGATGTCATCTATAAACACCACTACAAACTTATCCAGATGCTGATGGAATACCTTGTTCATCAGATTCATGAACACTGCCGGGGTATTAGTCACCATGAACTCATACTGTCAATACCTGGTCCGAAAAGCTGTCTTCGGAATATCCTCCCTCCTGACCTTCACCTGGTGGTAGCCTGTCCTCAGATCAATCCTGGAAAACACCCTCGCTCCGCTCAACTGGTCAAAGAGATCATCAATAGGCGGCAGCGGATACTTGTTCTTGATTATGAGGTTGTTCAGAGCCCTGTAGTCGATACACATCCGTATCGACCCATCCTTCATCGGCACAAAAAGTACCGGAGCACCCCACGAAGAAAAACTAGATCTGATAAATCCCTTGTCCCGAAGCTCATCCACCTGCTTCTTCAACTCTATCAGCTCACTGTTGTTGACTCTGTAGACATGCTGGGATATCGGCTCCACGCCTGGCACCAAGTCTATAGAGAACTCCACATCTTTGTCCGGAGGTAACCTTGACAACTCCTCCGGAAAGACATCCATGAACTCCGCTATCAGTGGATGTGGCAACCTCTGCTCTACCACCAGGGCTCCGTAGAAGACTCCTTCGCTCTGCTCCGCTTCTCCTCTGACAAACTCAAACTCTGGCTCACCCGACAGACTAAACAACACTCTGCCTCCACGATAATCTATGCTAGCACAATGCATACTCAACCAATCCATCCCGAGTATAATATCGTAGCTCGAAAGTAGAATTACGAGTAGGCACACACTCAACTCCCGACCTCCTAAGGTAACTCTCCGGTCTCTACAGACATCACTGACTAGGATGATGCCACCCCCGGTCATGATCTTGCAAAGTCTAGCTAAAGGTTCAACAACAAGATGGTGTCTAACAGCAAAAGATACAGACACAAAACTATGGAAAGCACCAAAATCAAATAAAGCAAGCGCTGGAATGGAATCAAGAAGAACAGAGCCTGAGATCACATCACCAATGGTGCAAGATACGATATCATCAAGGAAGGACAGTAATGTTGCAAAAGAAACAATTTTAGAAAAGTTAAAGATAGCAAAAGAAATCAGGAAGGATCCTAGTTGTGATTGAGTACACTCTCTCTCAGCCTATATCCTATATCCTATCGCAGGTAGACCTAGAAACTAGACCTGCGTACTAGTCCTGGATACTAGACATGCATGGGCCGCCACCAAAAACGTGTCACGACCCGCACCCAAAAAGTCGGGCATGAGTCGTGGGTACGTCCAGCCTACGTCGTAGAATTGGCGGTAGAACGCTGTAAAGGTCCGTTCTAGGTCACAATA